>LPNX010330741.1:869391-891684 GCA_001517045.1 Pseudotsuga menziesii
TCCCCATCCCCTCTTCTCCCCTCCGCCCTCCAACGTCGCCCCTTCCTCCATTCTCCCCACCCCACGGAAGACAATCAAGCCACAGCTCAATGTTGGCATCAAGTCGTTGGTCGATGGGCGTTGTGCGAGGCTCCCTAGCGCGTCCATCAAGCAACGACTCGATTCCCAGCAACAAGTTGTGGCTCGATGGCCACCCACGGGGTGGGAAGGAGGGAGAAAGGGGCAACGGCGGAGGGTGGAGGGGGCGGAGGAGGCGAGGGAGGTGGAGGGGAGGGAAAGGAGGGGGGAATGGGATGGCGAGGTAGGGAAAGGGGCGGAGAGGAGAGGGGACGGGAGAGCGGGTGGGGTGAGAGGGATAGTGGGGGGAGAGAGAGTGGGGTAGGTAGGATTTTTTGTATTTGTTTTTTGTAATATATATATTAATTTTAATTGTTTTTTTTAATCTTTTGTTTTTTAATATATTTTAAATTTTTAATGTTTTTTTTTTGTTTTATAACATTTTTTTAATAGTTCTAGATTTAATTTTGATTTTTGTTTTTTTTATTTTAATTGTTTTTAAATGTTTTTTTATAACTTTTGAATTTTTTTTAGAGAAGGTTTTAATATGTTTTATTTTAATAAAATTGTATATTTTTAATAAAAAATTCATTTTCTTAATACAAATGTCCATTTTTAAAGATTTTTTAAATAAAGTTTAATTGTTTAGTAACTTTTTTTTATTTAGATTTTTTTTATTTTATATAAACGTTTAAAAAAAAAATTAAAACTGTGGTTTGAAAACCATTACAATCTTCACACTAATTTTTGATTTAGAGGTTGACTGTAATATTTTTCTTTCAATAATACTCATTGCTAACTCCACGCTTTCAAACAAGTTATGCTTTTGGCATTTGGAAAAACCAATGTGCTTCTAGTAGCAGTAGTTTTCTATTCAATGGTTGATTTTAAGGCTATTATTAGCAACAATATGAGTTTTTAAGGAAATTGTTGTCTTTTTAACCTTGAAACAAAAAACAATTCTTCTAGTACCATCACTTTTCAATCTGAAGCTTGATTTTGGTGTTTTTGACACAAGAAAATGAATTTTTAGGGTTAGAGTCCTCGTTGTGAGTATATAGTTCGCGCCACGTTGTATAATGTGTTCTTAGGTATCTTGTTTTTGTGTTGAATCCTAATGACTATCAGAAAAGGGATTGGGCTTGGCTTATAAGGAAGATAGAGAAAAGACTCCATTTATGGTGCGACAAATGGCTGAGTAGAGGGGGAAGACTGATCTTGGTTAAATATGTGCTTGAAGTTGTTCATGTTTACTAGACTACTCTGGATTTTTTTCCTTTCGGTACTTTGGATCAAATTCAGAAAATCAATTATAACTTTATTTGGAAAGGTAACAAGGATGTTTTCTCTCCTAATTGAACTACTTGGAAAAATCTCGCTAAGCTTAAGGATTTGGGTGGTTGGCGTTTGAGAAACCTTGTTAGCTTTTCCAGGGCCTTAGCAACTAAAGATATTTTGAGAATTCTTATCCTATGGGTTAAGGTTTTTATCAACAAATACATTGCACCTTTATATGTGGATGAATGGTTTAGGTCAAGAGATAAATCTATGAGGAATGTTTATAATATGTGGAGAGTTTTTTTATTGGCTTTTGAGGTTATTGGTGATTGGATGGTATGGAAAGTTGGTAATGGTGGGAAAATCGGGTTGGGTCAAGATCCTTTGATTGACAATGGAGGGGACTAGAGACAGCCTTTGGATTTGGTGGATATGCTAAGGTATCAAGGTTTTATTGATTGGATAAAACTGTAGAACTGATAAAACTACTTAGGGAGATCTACAGTTTTCTTCCTAGATAAGGTACACAAAATATCTCAAAGGAATTCATATAAGGATAAAAGAGTTCGAGGATTTGCTTGTCTGGTCAATGAATTATGTTGGAGGGACTTACTTTCCTAGTCCTTGATGCAGGTTATCAAAGAAGAAGAGAATCATCCAGTTTTGTTCTTGTGGCATGAAGTAGTATGGAAATTTAAATGTCCTCTCAAGTGCAATTTTTTCCTCTGGATGGCTCTATCAAACAAAATTCCCATATGGGATCTCCTACTTCACAAAATCTGGAGTGGTCTAGATTGATGTTCCTTATGCAAATAAGGTAACAAATCTATAGAACATATTTTTTTATTTCTTGCCCCTATATTTCCAAGATGTGGGAATATGCCTCACAGGTCTATGGACAACTTTTCCATATGGACAGGTATGAATCAAGATCAAGCTTTAACTGATTGAACTAACAATTTTGTTTATAATCTTCATTTAGCTCTGCAAATTATCTCCATCTGGGGAGTTTATCTTTCCAAGAACAAGTTTGTGCTTGAGGACATTTCTACCCATCCTTTTGTATATGCTTCCAAAGGATTGGCAATACTTAATAATTTTCCTCAAGAGGTTAATAATTGGAGGAAGAATGCATTCAAAGAGTTTCCCCATGGCTTTATTTGGATGGGGCTTCACAAGGAAATCCTTTGATGGGGGAGATGGGGAAGTCTACACCTATCTGAATCTCACAGGATTAAATTTGTAGTTGGTTTGGGTAGAAGCACAAATAACAAAGCAGAATTATTGTCTTTAAAGATGTCTTTTCTATTGGCCTTGAGAAACATGTGCAGACCCTACAGGTATATGGTGATTCAAAGCTTGTTATTGATTGGATGAAGGAGAGGATACCACCCAATGATATCCTTTTTCTTCCTATGTATGAGAAGATCATTAGACTGAATGATATTTTCGGATCTATCATTTTTTCTCATATTTATAGAGAAAGAAACATATAAGCAGACTTGCTCTCCAAGACTAATCTTGATGTTGAAGAAGGTCAGTGGTTGAGATGGGATCAGGACAATGAAATTGAGACATTTAATGGCTCAAGCCCATTCCTAAGATAGAAGGTATTTTATGTATTGTTCCAATTGTATATCTTTACTCTCTCTCTCTCTTTACCTTGTTCATGGAGTTTTTTTTGTTAATGATTCAAGCTATGTTTTTTTGCTTAGAGCTTATGGTTTTTTAAGAACACATTGAATCAATTTCCATAGTTTCTGATTGGAACATACCTATGCTTGTAAGAGGATGTATAGCACTGGTAGAGAAGTTTCTACTAGTACTATTCCAAATTTTATGGTACTATCTATAATTATAAATATATTTTGATCTTCTGGAATATGCAGATTAACGGTTTATTTTTCCGAGGAAAAAAATTGTTATAGTCCATATGAGGATCAAAAGTCATTCTAGGATGCATGTTTTGCTCATGAGGTCATCAATTAGGATAAGATCAATAAAGGGGTTGATACAAAAGCTACGCCATGTCTGTCCAAAATATGTGGGGGCATATAGAGGTGCTCCAATGACACAACGTACTTCAAGTAATTATTTGACTCCATTGCATCTAGATATAGAAATGGTGATGAAAAGTAGATTACTTAAAGATGCACAGAGAAAAAGGGATTTCTGGCACATAATTTTCAATCTTGTTAATCATAGGCTCGCCAAAATATAGGTTATTTCATTATCTTTCTGGCCAATTTAATGAAAGTAGCTCAGATGTTTTATTCCAATGGAATTCCCTTTGTTTCGTTTCTCTGGCATTTTTCTAGGTAATTGCAACACCCCGGTTTTGACCTCATTTGCATTAAATGTATATGATGTATATATTGCAATTAATCGTGGTGTGGAGCTACAGCAAAATCCCTACCATGGATTATCGTTTTTATGTTCCAGCGATTAAACTCGTTGCCAATGGTATTTTGTGCTAGCCGACACATTATAGTTTTGAACATCATGTAAATATGCAATTTAAATAAAAACCCATAACCAGCTATGTCAATGCAACAAATAATGAGATGGGGGCATGATTTCCTAAGGATAAGGTGGGGGGGATATTCAAACCTTTGGGACCAATGGGGAAAAGCCAAATGTCAAAGGGGGAACCCATCAAAACTGTCAACTACCTTTCTTGTCTTATTCACCCAATCATTTATTACTGCCAAAAATTGGTTGAGTTGGCTATTGCATGGGACGGGCAAGGTATGACAGCCCAAAATTCGAATTGGAGAAGCCATCAGTTTTTGGGGAATGCGTTTTGACTCCTTGGGCAAGTAAAATCCCAAAAACGTATGCCATTCTACCATGCTTTCATGTTTTTCATATTTTCCTCACCATTTTTCCTTCACATGAGCTCTCTCAGGAATCCAGAGCTTCTTGTGTGTGTTTTCATTCCACATTTTTGGTTGTTGGATTCATTTTCCCATGGATGGGAGGTCGTTTTTGTAATTCCGGGGATTGGGTTGGTTCTCCTCACATTTTTGGAGCTGCTGGTGCATTTTCCACTCACGTTTCTGCAGTTTCATGTGTTTCTACCATGGCTGTGAAGTGTTTTTGTTAGCTTCTAGTGGCTGGGATATCTGGTGGGAATTTTGGTGCTATTTCCACATGCCCACGATGAGGAATTTCGTTGTTTAGTGTTGCCCAACAGGTGGGATAACAAAGCCACGAATTTTGGGTGTTGCTGAGTTCGTTTTGGCCATGTTAGGGCCATAAACGAATCTAGAATTCGAGTTGCTCAAACTGAGTTGTTTCTACCCAGTTTCCATACTTGATTTTGGTCTTTATGGTGTTTTTCCTTCAGTCCAGAACTGTTATTGTTGCGTGCATATCGTTTGTTGGCCTTTGAACTATATTTGGGTGTGGAAATGGGGTCTGAGCTTGCTTGACAAACTGACTATGTGCAGGAGCCTCACAGACAGAGCTAGAGGGTTGGCTTTCTTCTTTACAACCCCTGAATAGCACTAGAAGGGAAGGCATAGCCCAAGGACTATGTAACAGAGAAGGGGATGCTTCCTTGTGTTGGGTGTGTGTGGGTTTCTTAGAAGTCAGGCTAGTTTTGGTGCAGGTGTCCATAGCTCTTGGATTGATCTCACTAGCTTAGCAGCCAACCTTTCCAGCTCCCTGTTAGCCTGATAAACCCAATTGTGTTGGCTTGGCTGAGTTTTGTGTATCCTTGGCTACGTGTGAGCCTACTAGTTTCCCCTTATTCCTTGAGGAATAATGCCCAACTTGGGGGTGGCAATGTTGCTGAATGATTGATGAGCACACTAGCCTATGGTTGGGTGGAACGTTGCCGTGACGCAGCTGGTTGCAGGACAAACTTCTTCTAAGATAAGAATTCATGTGTTTAATTCCTTGCAACTGTGTTTGTTTTATAAATCCATATGAACATGTCAAATCCTATGAATGAATGAAATTGCTTCCTCTGTTTGATAATCATTTATGCATCTGTGTATGTTTAAGTTCAATGAATTTTATTTTATGTTCATGGGGATAGATTGCCCGAAATGTTAACATTATAGTCGTGTCCTCTCACTGGTAGAAGGGTGGGGACATGACAGTAATATTTACCAGTCAGGCTCTGGACATGTCTAACCCTAGATACATATACAATGAGTTGAACATGAAATAGAGTTTATGTATGAAATTTCCCAAAAAAAAAATTGAAACAATTATCAAAACAAGAAACGCCTTCCATTTAGTGGGCAAGTCAGATTTGACTTCGAAGAGGGCTTCAGTTTGTCAAGTGTCTAAGGATGGTGTCACTAACTAGCTTGCTAACTGCAAGCATTAATTCTCCTTAATTAAAAATATTGGAATTGGATTTTGAGAATAAAACCTATTGTCTGCCTTTGTCCCGTCGAGTCTGGCTTAGTTATTATCTCTTAATATAACCAGCTAGTACTGCTATTGTCATGATATATCGCATTTAAACATGATTTAGTTTTTCTGGTTGTTTCTCACACTTTTATCAAACTTGTTAATGAAATCATAGTAGAATATTTAAACTTGATATAGTTTGTCCTGTAGGTTCGCACACTTTGATAAAGCTTGTTAATGAAACAATAGTAGAATATGTTTTTTATTTTCTTTTATATGCAAATTATTGAAGTCCTACACTTTTTCCACTTCCATTGTATTCATAATTATTTTGATTTCTTCCTTCCCTCACATTATACATCATGGTATAATCATGGATCATAATGAGTTGGTTTCAGCTTGAATGACCATTTCTTAAATGTCACCCTTTCTAATTGATGGTGGTGGAATAAAGCGTGTGTAGTTGACCCAAGCATCATTCAATAAATCCTACATGTTAAATTCCCATTGAATGGCATAGTTATTCAAAAGATACATTCTGCCTTGAAATAAATTGTTTTGACAGATTGAATGACGTAGCTATTCAAAAGATACATTTGGCCTTGAGATAAATTGTTTTGATTAAATAATTAAATTGTTTTGACGGAATAAAACATGAGTGTGGTTGACCCCAGCTTCATTCAATCAATGTTACTAGTTCAATTCTCATTGAATGATATAGCTATTAAAAAGCTACAATATGCCTTAAATGATAAAAAAAATATTAGATTTGATAAATTGTTTTGAATGGATTTTTTAAAATATTTTTCTTTTAATTTAAATATTTCTTGAAAACCTTAATATCATGTGTGTTGTATGGATGTTTGTTTCTAATCCTATTTTCAAATTCATTCGATTGTGTATTTAGTCAATTTAATATCATTTATGAATGTTTGTTTTTAATTCATATTTCCTCTTAAACATTTATATAACCGAAGTTCACTCAATTATGTATTTAGTTGATTGGATCTTCCAAAAAACAATAGTGAGAGGTTTAGACCTAGATTATTTTGCATCTTAATTTTATCAATATCATTTTGTGAAAACATGACAATTCAATTCCTTTAAGAACATGTACAGTGTTTTAGTTTGACTTATAATGGTTCTCCATGCAAACCACAACTTGGAAACATAACATAAATATGTAAGAACCATTGTTATTTGGAATATAATTTATTAAATTGTTTATACTATTTACAAATCTTTTATATAAATATTTTTAAATTTCAAAACTGAACTTCCAAGAAGAACCATGGTTATTTGGAATATATTTTATTAATTTGTTTACAATATTTACAAATCTTTTACATTAATATTTTTTAACTTTCAATTTTTTATAATTCTAAATATTTGGAATCCTACATGTGCATAGATATCAACCTTATGATTCACATTATCAACCTCATAATTCACATTCACAAGCCTATTTAAGAAACACCTATAAGCATTAATTCTCATTAATTAAATATATTCTCATTAATTAAAAATATGTTTATTAATTAAAAATATTTCCATTAATTAATTAATTCTCATTAATTAAAAATATTGGAATTGGATTTTAAAAATAAAGTCTACTATCTAACTATATCATGTCTAATCTAACTTTGTCATTATCCCTCAATATAATCAATTAGTACTACTATTATCATGATAAATCACATTTAAACTAGATTTAGTTTGTCTAATAGTTTTTCACATTTTGATAAAGCTTGTTAATGAAACATTACTAGAATATGTTTCTTATTTTCTTTTATATGCAAATTATTAAAATTCCTACACTTTTGCCACTTCCATTGTATTCATAATGATTTTGATTTCTTCCTTCCCCAAATCATACATCATGGTATAATCATGGATCATAAGGAGCTAAAATAGGCATTAATTCTCATTAATTAAAAATATTGGAATTAGATTTTGAAAATAAGCCTATTATCTATGTGTTTAATCTGACTTGGTTATTATCCCTCAATATAACCAACTTGTACTACCATTGTCATGATAGATCACGTTTAAACTAGATTTAGTTTGTTTGATAGTTTCTCACATTTTGATAATAGTTTTTCACATTTTGATAAAGCTTGTTAATATTTCTAGAATATGTTTCTTATTTTCTTTTATACCCAAATTATGGAAATTCCTATACTTTTTCCACTTATATTGTATTCATAATTATTTTGATTTCTTCCTTCCCTCAAATCATACATCATGGTATAATCATGAATCATAAGGAGTTAGTTTCAACCTAAATGACCATGTCTTGAATATTACTCCTAATTGATGATTATTGAATAAAATGAGTGTAATTGATCCAAGCATCATTCAATCAATGTTACATGTTAAATTCTCATTAAATAGTGTAGCTATTCAAAAGATACATTCTGCCTTGACATAAAAAAATTCAAGCATCATTTAATTAATATTACTTGTACAATTTCCATTGAATGATATAGCTATTAAAAAACTACAATCTTCGATTAAAATAATTGATTATAATATAGCTATTAAAAAGCTACAATCTGCCTTTAAATAATTAAAAAATTGATTAGATTTAATAAATTGTTTTGAATGGATTTTTTTAATATGTTTATTTTAATTTAAATATTTCTTGAAAACCATAATATCATGTGTGTTTTTTAGATGTATGCCATCTAATTATATTTTCAAATTCATTCAATTATGTATTTAGTTAATTCAATATTTTTTTATGAATCTTTGTTTTTAATTATTATTTCTTAGTAAAAATTTATTTAACTCAAAGTTCACTCAATTATGTATTTAGCCAATTGGATCTCTCAAATAAACAATAGTGAAAGGTTTGAACCTAGATTATTTTGTATCTTAAATTTATCAATATTATTTTAAATGAAAACACAACAATTCAATTCATTTAAGAACATGTAGAGTGTTTTAGTTTGACATACAATGGTTTTCCATGTCAACCACAACTTGGAAACATCAACCATTTTTATTTAGATATATTTTATTAAATTGTTTACACTATTTACAAACTTTTTACATAAATATTTTTTAAATTTCAAAATTAAACTTTCCATTTTTTTATAGTTCAAAATATTTGGAATTCCTACACATGTATAGAGTTCAACCTCACAATTCACATGCCTATTTTAGAAACACCCACAACTCCCACTGTATGAATAACTAACCCAGTAGCCATGAGTAATGAAAGAGGACTCTAAAACCATTAGAGGATGGAAAACCAATCCAATAAGAACTTCAAGTTGACTATGTCATGTAAAGCAAGAAGAATCTGAACAACCCGATTTTCCATTTAATGAAGCAAGTAGTCAAATTCCATGCAAAATATTTAATGAAATTCAACTTATTGAGATGATGAACTCGGCAAAATATTGGTGGGTTCATTACAGTGATATTGTTGAAGATCTCATTGAAAGTCCACAAAGACAATACTAGTTATAGGGTAAATCCTGAATCAATGGTTAAGTCACATGTGGAGCAATAGTCCCTATATCGAAATCATTGAATGAAAATTCCTAAGTATTGGTGGGTTCAATACAATGATATTGTTGAAGATCTGGTTGAAAGTTCACAAAGACAATACTAGTTATTGGGTAAATACCGAATCAATCGTCAAGTCACATGTGGAGCAATAATCCCTATATCAAAATCATTGAATCAAAATTCATTTCTAAAATATTTCCTATGGTCTTTTTTTATTTTTTAGGAAAATTTGTGTAATCCTTTGTTGTAATAATCTCAGGGGTCTCAACCTAGCACAACATTTACAGGTTCCATTCATTTTGCTTAATAATATCATATATCCAGTGAAATCATTTTGCTTAATTATATCATATATCCAATGAAGAGGGAATTCAAAGGAGATACTTGGTGCATAAAATGTAGAAAAATTTATATTCGTTCCATCCATAGATAATTTAAGATGGATTTATAATGAAAATCTATCTCTGTTGTTGTAGATGTTTAGCCTTTAATATCTTGTTATTTATGAGTGAAATACCAATGAAAATAATTTTAATTTAATATTAATATTAAATACTAGTTACCTAGATTGTTGGAAAAGCATATTTACTTAAAAGACATTTAATTCCATAATTCTATTGAACTAAAATTTTGAATTGTTGAAAATTAAATAAATTGATAATTATATTTCTTAAAATAAAAAATAAATAATTATACATGATATTAACTTTTTATAAAAATGCATATGTTCCAAATTTGATGGGCTTATTCAAAGAAATATATAACCCAAATAGAAGAATGGGTCTCCATTTCCCTCAACATGAATACATATGTAGAATGGTTGCTTTGACATGCTTGACTTTCGATCATTTTGGTTCTTTGCATATTTTTCTGTTCTAAATTTTTTTTTTAAGAATATGCAACTGCGACATTCAACAGTGGAAAAGACCCGTCTAGACCAATGGGTAAGTGCATTTTAATAGCAAAATCGATTGATGCATTTTTTTTAGTTGTTTTATCTTGCAAGGGCAGTTAAGGAACTTGTTTTTAAGTTCCAAGAATAAAAGGCTTAATGATTTAATATTTCAATCGTCTTGGGGGGATCCGTGTGCATAAGGAAGTCTTGAAAGCCAATGCTATGGAACAAACACAGCAGCTCTGAGCTCAAATATTTTTTTACAATGGACTTACTTGCGGCTCCTGCATTGGAGATAGACTGCTATGACAATGTTCAACAATGCTTGCCTGGCAGCGTGACGGTTACTGCCACTAACATGTTTACTCTAAATGATTCGAAAAAAAACAAATATTAATTTAAGCAGTGCTAAAACATTTTCATGTATATTGGTTTTCTATGACCTACCTCTTTAAAGGTATTATTGATGAGAGAAGGAAAAGTGTTTTTAACTTTCTTTCTACTAAGAAGAAAGAACCCAAGAGCATGGCCCTCTTGTAACATGGACAATATTAACTGCCACAAAATAAATTACGAGGTGAAAAGTATAGAATGTTTATATCTTGCGAGTCACTTGCAACAAAAAGTCTATAGAGAATTTTCTTTTAATGAAGATCTATCTGTTAAAATTATCAAAGACTAAATACTCCAAGGATTTGGTAGAAAATTGGATCAAGAAAGAGAAAATTCCTTTAAGGGAGTTTCTATAGTATAGAAAAGGTTAATGAAATCTGTTCCAATCATTAAGAAGTGAGTATACTGAGAAAACAAATTAAGGCTAATAATGGAGTTTTGGATTAGATGCACTTGTAGCTATAGAATTTCCCTCCATTTGACTTAGAGGTTTTTGGATTAGATGCAGTGGTAGCTATAGAATTTCCCTCCATTTGACTAAGAGGTTGTATGTATAAATGGTTGATCAAACTCTCAAGCTGTATGTATAAAGGGTTGATCAAACTCTCATATGAGAAAGAAAAATGTTTTAGATTTTTTCAATTGGGATGAAAAAATAGAAGACCAAACCTCCTTTAGCATCATAAACAAAATGAACAAAAGAAATTATAGGGTGCTAAAAACACTAAGATTGTTTATATCTATGGAAAATTTTCTTTAATGAAGATCTATGGGTTAAAATTGTCAAGACTAAATATTGAGATTTGGTGGAAGATTGTATCAAGAAAGAGAAAATACTTTCAAGGGAGTTCCTATAGTATGGAAAGGGTTAGCAAAGTATTTTCCAATCATTGATGACAAGTAGGTGCCCAAAAATATTGGTAGAGAAAAACAAATTAAAACTAAGAAATGAGTCTCGGATTGGATGGAGTGGTAATTATAGGCTTTCCCTGGGCTTTCCTAAGAGATTGCATGCACAAGGGTTAATCCAACTCTCATATGTTGTGACGTCCCCATACCCCATAATGAGGATAAATAAAAACTTTGCTTCAAGAACCCTTGTTCTCCTTTCGAAAACAGGGCATGGACGTCAACACACTCTTCAACCTTCATTATCAGGCTTAGAAACCACTGTAACAGTCGTTCCACCCTTGATAGATCCATTATGCGACCAGAATGATCATTTCCACACAGGACCTATCCTTTCTGCATTTCACCTTCCGCCTTCCACACTTCCACTTTCTGCCTTTCCGACCTCAAAACTTGGAAGTCGGAAACTCAAAGGCTCGACGAAGTGAATTGTCATCCTTCCGCCTTCCGCACATCCACTTTCCACCCTCACAAATCGAAAATTGGAAACACAATGGGCGACGAAAACACCTAACGGCTCTTCTACCTTCCGCCTTCCTTATTCCGCTTTCCACCTTTACGACCTCGGAACTCAAAAATCAGAAACATAACAAACATCGGAAATACCTAACTGCTCTTTTGCATTCCGCCTTTCGCCTTCCGCTTTCTACCCTTCCGACCTCGGAACTCGGAAATCGGAAATCAGAAACATAACAAATGATGGAATCCTTTATCCACTTTCCTCCTTCCCACTTCTGCATTCCGCTGTGGAACTTTGGAAATCGAGAAAACAACAAACGACCTTAACCTTTTATGCACCTCTGACTTCCGCTTTCTGCCCTCAGACTTCGGAAATCAGAAAACACACTTTCTGCCTTGTTTTCAACTACCCTTTCCTCCTTCCGTGGGCGGATCCCGAGGTGCAGAAACACAATAATTCTGCCATGTTCAACTTTCCCTTTTCTGGTTTCCTCCTTTCGCCTCCCTTAGGCAGATTCCAACGGGAAGAAACACTAAGTCAGTTGCCTCCTAACTCTATAACAAGATTCTATCCTCCATAAACTTAAGCAAATGCATTGCAAAAACACGAGGCATATATAGAAGTAAAATGCAGGAAAACATAACATAAGTAAACTTCTACTTAACCATCAATATGCATTCAACGTGATCATAATAACTCATAAGCAAATACATCGCATAAGCAAGCATAACAGAGATACTTATCTTGATGATTAAGTTGTCCCGCAAACTAGTTATGTCGTTGCAACGTTCCACCCAACCATAGGCTAGTGTGTTTATTAATCTCTCAACACACTGCCACCCTCGAGTTGGGCATGATTTCCACAGGGAACTAGGGAACAACAGGCTTACACATAGCCATAACTCATAACACACAGTCAATCCAACATATGGGTTTACGTCACGTACTCCAATTTCAATAATATTTTATGTTTAAGAAGACATTATATTTTATTTTTATTGTAGAGTTTGTGACTATTGACCATGTGGGGTCAAGGATGACTGTAATTAACTATGTTGAATATTTTATTAGTTAATAAATAAAATATGAAACAAATATCCTAAGAAGGTTATTGAATGAGTGTCCACTGACTCACTAGGAGGAATAGACTGGGGTGAGAGTAAACTGACACATGGAAGCATCCTCAACTACTTCTAGTTGTTGCAGGGGGAAACTTCCCTAATTTTGTGGTCATGTTCCCCAAGAAAGTGGAATACAGCAGGTAGCTCATTAATTGAAAAATTGACCAAAAAGACCTAGGCATGCATATATTTATCCATCGAATTCAGCAAGAGGTTGTTCAATCATTTACCTTGTGAAAGTTCTGAAGTTGAGAAAGGTGCACAAGAGATTTGATGAGGGGAAAGGCAGATGTGGATTGAGTGATTAAGACTGTTTTCAGAACTAGTGCAGGTTGTTAGCTGGGTTCTTTACTGTTGAGGATAGAAGTACTGTTGTTAAGTACTTCCGTGGAGTTTCAGGGGTATTTAATCCCATTTCTTCACACAGTGCTTTCATTCTGGTGGATCAGTGGACAGGCTCGGGGGTCATAAGACAAGCAATTGAGTTGTCTTCAGGAAAGGTTGGGTGGAACGGGGCTCCTTGGGTTGTTTACCTCTTCTACAAGATATCAAGTTCCATTGTGTTATCTTATTTATTTATGCAAGAAAAATACTGGAATGAAAGTAGTTATGATTAGATTTACTATTATTACTTGGATAAATTGCATCTGCAAATAGATTGTTTAAGTTTGCATTTTATTCAAGGAAGTTTAATTGTTTAAATTTTATCTGAATAAATGAACCTAGAGTTAGAATTGTTTGATTAATGAATAAAATCTCTTTCTGTATTTTTCCACTCATTGTACGATGAAGTACTCTAGTACATAAGTTTTGTTTAACTGTAAATAGGAATGATTATACAGGGTTGAAATGATTCTGAACTCATATTAAATGGTAATTTTTCCATTGAAATAAATCAATAATCTTTCCTCGAATGAGATTACCAGAATTATTTTCTAGTAACTGTTTTTAACTTTGGAAACTGTTAAATGTCATTTTTTTAGCTATTTTACTAGGTAGAATATTATATAGAGTTTATTATAGTAAAGCTTATGTCACACAGACAGTAAACTGAGTGACATATAATACATTAACAATTACAGAATTATAATCTAATTATTTACACTTAGTAAAGAAAAAACAAATCTTATGTTATTACTGTAAAACCTAAAATATAAACAAATATTCTAACATAACTGTAAAACATAGAATATAAACAAATATTCTAGTTATATTATGAGAAGTAATGTACAGTTAAACCCCATACTGTTTTCTTTTAAAATCCAACACAGTAAGTTCATAATGAGCAGTCATTAGACTGAAACTATCATACCTACTATATTATAGTATATAAATTAAGTATTTAGTAAACAAGACTGTAAACAATCAGTATGATACTATTAGTTTGTTTAAGATTGTAAACAATCATTTTAAACCTATTCATTAATAAAGACCTTTATATCTATTTATAGGACCTATTTAAGAAGAAAGGAAGATTCCACAGCCAGCAACTAACTAAAAATAAAACAACTGTATGCTTCAGATAAGGAACAAGCTTATGACTTTAATCTATATTTAACATTGAAGTAAGTCAAAGGATAAAATCAAGTTCTTCTAATTTAGAAGGAAGACTTTTATTATTTAACAATTGTTTATACCAAAATTTGCAGATATGAAGATAACCTAGTTAACAAAACTGTTTATTTAAAAATAAAAGAACCTAAGTTAATCTTTTATGAACATTTTGCACAAAAGAATCGCAACAACTTTTTCAAACGGCTTTATTCAGTTCATAGCCATGGAACAAACCACACAAAGTATTGTTATAATAGAAAATTTCCTTACAAATCTTAACACATTCAGCGGAAACTGAATTTCACAAAAGAGAAACAAAGGTAACAAATATTTATACTACGGCCATAACTCTGGCTCTTAGAAACAAAAATATTATAAACAGAATCTTCCATTTATCCAGAGATTAACCGTTATAGTCGCCATTTAGACCAACCCATAAAACCAAAAATGCCTTAATACACATTCGTAGCCACGAAAGAATGCAGTGGCTCAGCAAAGGCCAAGTAAGCTTCACACATTGTATTTTATAGTACTAATTAACATGCATTAAACAGTTTTACAAGAGTCATAGCTCACATATAAAACTCTAAGAGTTATCACTAAGAGCGGCCTTACGACCTCCTCTTTTATCTAAGCAACACATTAATCTATTGCAAGAAGTTGAAGACCGTAGTATCAGACTATGTTTACCCTCGACACCACCGCAAATGCAAGCAACGAAGGGCACCCCAAGGTTGGGTCTGAGGCTTACCAGAAGCCTTATTTTCTCCCATTCCTCAGCTCAGGGTTATGCCTAAATTAGCACTCAACTATGGGATGCCAAGTATTTTCCATCTACATTAAAAACAACAAAATGATACAAACCAGTTATTAAGAAGCTCAATTTTTTTTAAAACATAATAAAATAGAAATGCTTGAAGGTTATGTTATGACTTACTAGTATTGCCCGTATTACGAAGAAGCAACAACGACGAAGAACCAAAGCTTTAAATTTGCTAGCGCCGCGGGAAAATAAGGAGTGATCATTGCTTAACTTTGAGCTCACGGCTATGGCAATAAAACCAGAGCTTAAAACTACTAATGCTACAGTGGAGCTTGAAGGACGTATTTTTCAAGGAATCAAAGAAACTAACTCGTTATTATCACGGCCAAGTCAAGGAACCAGAGAAACTAACTCGCTATTATCACTGCCAAGTCAAGAATAGTAATTTTTGCTGAAACCCTAGAGGGCCTGTCGGCCTGCTCCTTCCCAAACAAACAACAAACTGTTGAACACAAAATGCATTTAGGGCAAAAACATGAATGTATTTACCTAGGGTTTATTGCTAAACCCTCAACCTAATGAGCATCCACCACGTGGATCCCACTAGGGTTGAAATTTTATATTCGTTTGATATAGTCGAAACATGCACCAATAACCTTGCATTTTATACAAAGTAATATCATTTAAGCAAGTCATGTGGTATGTGGATATTTTTTAGCTATATTATAGTATAAATATATATATGCTTTGTCAAGATATAGATAGGTTTAGTCATTATTATATGCATTGGTTTTATGCCTAGGATAGTTTCAATGATATTGCAAGAAATTTCTAGCTACCATTTGTTTATGATGTTAACTTTTTTATGCTTGGGTAAGATTTAGGGTTAATTTTGGATAGAATCCATAGTTATAAAACATTTAGAATGTATTAGGGTTTTCTAGTAAAAAAAATAACTAAAAGCATGTCTGGATAATTATATACAATAAATCATATAATTCAAGTGTGTAGAACAAATAAACACGCTTTCAATTCAACTTGTTACCTAGGTAGAGTAGTCTTTGCTATAGGCATATTACTTTTTACACTTTGATAATCTAGACCATAAATAGAGATTAAGGATTCTCTTCCCTAACTTACTCGATTAAGTCTTCAGAACCTTATTTTCTTACATCGTAACTTTGAAGTAATTTTTTACCTGTAAATTCCTGTACAAGTATTGGATCTGCGTTAGCTTTGAAAAAAGCTAAGTAAGCCCCGGGCTAACCTCAAGCCCCACTTCATTAATAAAACCCACTAAATGAAAAACAAGTGGCTCAACGCACGTAAACCAAAAAGTAAATAGAAAGTATGGATACTGATTTATGATTTTTAAATGTTGTGTATAGAATATTTCTGAATTAGATTTGCAGGAATGGAAGGCCCCGAAGTGTATGCTGAAGAGAGGTACCCGCTAAATGAACAAATTAATTCTGGAAAAGAACCTACTAAAGAATATATAACTAATAACTCATCTAAATTACTTCAAATAGTTAAGGATATAAAAACTGAAATGGAGACTGTTAAAAAAGAAAATGAGAGAATCCGAAGAGCTCGAGAGGAGTTGAATCAAATACTGTTGGAGATGTTTTATAATGAAGAGAAGGATAAACCGATAGAATCTAAAACTATGTCCTATCAACATAAGAGTAAAAGGTCAAAACACTATAAAATTGAAAGTAGTTCTTCTTCTAAGATTAACGGTAATTCACACAAAAAGAAACACCAGAATTCTAGTGACAGTAGCGAGAGTAATTATCACTCTAGAAAGAAGAAGTACAAGTCCTATGAAGAGATTTCTAGGGAGTTCAAAAAGATTAAACCACCATATTTTAATGGCGAAACAGAAAAAGGAGAGGAAGTCGAAGCATGGCTGTCTGGAATGAAAATGTACTTCCATATATATAATTATTCAAATCAGTAAAAGTGAGGATGGCAATTTATAACTAAACTGGGAAAGCCAGCATTTGGTGGCAGGACATAAAACGAGTTAAGGGCATAAAAGAGAAGAATAGAAACTGCAGCACTCTTAAAAATTACTTTAAAAATAAATTTCTGCCAGAGCAATAATACGAAGAACGAGCTAAAAAAATTTATGATCTAAGGTTGGGAACCATGAGTATGAAAGAGTTAAATAGTAAATTTTTAAACTTACTGCGATATGTGCCTTATTTTGTTGATGAAAAACCCAAGGTACAGCGGTTTCTAAGTTGTTTACCTTTTCATATTAAGGACAGAATTGAATATGATAATCCCAAGACCCTTGAAGAGGCCATGTGAAAAGCAGATTTCTGTTATGAGCAGAACCGGAAAAAGGAGAACATGCCAAATTGGAAAACAAAAAGGCCTAATAATAATTTTGAATCAAGGAAGAAAAATTTCACACCTAATCAAAATTTTGGGCATAATAACTCATGCAATCTTGCTAACACAAAATTTCAAGGAATTAATTCGAAAGGTAACCCACAACAAAGTCCTACTGTTCCAAGAAATGAAGAATTTACTAAATAATCACATTAATTATGTTAAAAATAATGAACGTAAGGAACCGATAAAATGTTAGGAAGGCCAGGGACCTCACTATGCATCAGTCTGTCTTAACAAAATGAAGACCATCAACAACATCCATGCTGTGCAGGAAGAAACAACAGTTGGTGATTTAGCAAGAGGGATGCCCAAAATCAATGCAGCGCTGGAAAACAGACAAGCTGAATATCAGACTTCCATGGTGGAAGTAGAAGGTATGCTGAACCATAAACCCATTTCTATTTTAATTGATCCAAAGCTAGCATGAGTTATGTCTCTCCCAGTTTAGTAGAGAAAAGTAAACTACCAATAGAGAAATTTGCAAATTCATGGCTGGTTCAATTAGCTACATGAGCAAAAAGAAAAGTAATTAATTTTGTGGAAGACTATACATTATTTATGAATCAGTTTGAAACTTCTGTAAAGTTGAATGTATTCCCGTTAGGCTCCTATGATGTATTAATTGGAATGGATTGGTTGGAACAACGTCGAGTAGTGTTAAATTGTTTCGATAAAACTTTTACCTGTTTAAATCACGAAGGAGAAACGGTGACAGTAAAAGGAATCCCTAGGAAAACAACAATCAGAAAAATTCCTGCCTTACAACTAAAAAGGGATGTAAAGATTTTGATGTAACTATAACTAATGAAGAACACATTAATAAAGAAGACAAACTAAAATTAGAAGATATGTCAATTCTGAGATGTTATTCGGATGTATTTCCGGAGGAAATTCCGGGATTGCCTCTAAAAAGAGAGTTGGATTGCACTATTGAGCTAGTACTTGGTGCGGTGCCCAACTCAAAATCTCCTTACCGGATGAACATCCTAGAGCTTAATGAACTAAAAACGCAATTAAAAGAACTGATAGATAAGAAGTATATAAGACCAAGTGTGTCTCATTGAGGAGCATCGGTCATCTTTGTTAAAAATAAGGACGGTACTCTGCACTTATGCATTGACTATTGTCAGCTTAATAAAATGACAATTAAAAATAGATACCTGTTGCCCCACATAAACGATCTATTCGATCAGTTGCGTGGAGCAATGGTATTTTCAAAAATTGACTTAAGATCCGGTTATCATCAAGTTCGTATTAAGGATGAGAATATTTTCAAGACGGCTTTTAGGACCCGATATGGTCGCTATGATTTCGTTGTCATGCCATTTGGGCTAACAAATGCCCCGACAGTTTTCATGTGTTTAATGAACAACGTATTACATAAATATCTAGATAAATTTATAGTAGTTTTTATTGATGATATTTTAATCTATTTTAAGACTAAAGAAGAGCACGAGAACATTTAAGAATCATTTTACTAGTGTTAAGGGAACATCACTTGTATTCCAACTTCATAAATGTGACTTCTTCAAAGATAAAATACAATACTTGGGTCAGGTAATAACTAAAGATGGGATCTTGGTTGACCTAGATAAGATAAAAGTAATTAATGAATGGCCGGTACCAAAGGATGTGACTAATGTATGGTCATTCATGGGGATCACCAGGTACTGTTGAAGATTTATTGAGGGATTCTCAAAGATAGTGAATCCCATAACTTCTCTACAGAAGAAAGAAAAGAAGTTTGTATGTGATCAAAAATGTGAAGAGAATTTTAAGATATTAAAGGAATTGTTAACTACTGCATCGATTCTAAAAATTGTGGATCCTAATAAGGACTTTGTTGTATACACTAATGCATGCAACGATGGCCTTGGTGGGGTCTTAACTCAAGAAGTACACGTAATAGCATACGAGTCCAAGAAACTTAAAATTCACGAGAAAAAGTACGCTACTTACGATCTAAAATTGGATGTCGTGATACATGCATTAAAGATGTGGCGCCATCACTTAATCGGGAGAAAATTTACTTTAATTACGAATAATAAGGGTTTAAAGTATTTGTTGGATCAGCCAAATTTAAATGCAAGGCAAGCTAGGTGGCTAGCTTTCCTCAGCGAATATGATTTCGAGATCCAACATATCAACGGGAAAGAAAATAAAATAGTTGATGCTTTGAGCAGAAATGTAAGAATAAATTTTATGGTAGCAATTAGTACTTATAAAACATATTTAGAAGTTCAACTCGAAGGAGGAGTAAAATTGGATGAAAATTACCGAAAATTGCAAGCTAAAGTGGTAGAAAATGTAACCGAAAGTTTAAGTACAGGTTATAGTCTAAATGAAAAGGGGTTAATACTTTATAAAAATAGATTGTATGTACCTAACGTACATAAAGTTAAGTTGCTAATCTTAAATGAAATACACAAGACTCCCTATTCGGGACACCCTCGCTATCAAAAGACAATAACTATGTTACAGAAATATTATTTTTGGCCAAATGTGAAGAATGAGTTAGCAGAATATATTGCTAGATGTTTTAAATGTCAATAGGTAAAGACTGAACATCAACATCCGGATGATTTATTACAACCGTTACCAATTCCTGGCTGGAAATGGGAAATAATCAACATTGATTTCATTACAAGTTTGCCTAGAAATCAAAACCAGAATGATTCTATAATGGCAGTTGTTGACAAACTCAGTAAGGTAGCCCATTTTATACCAATAAATACCACTCATAAGGCTGCTAATATTGTTGAAATATTTATGAAACAAATTTTTCATTTGCATGGAATACCAAAAGTTATAATTTCTGATAGGGACTCTAAATTCACGATAAACTTTTGGAAATCTTTATTTAAATGTCTAAATACTACTTTAAATTTTAGTACATATTTCCATCTGCAAATGGATGGGCAGACAGAAAGGGTAAATCAGATCTTGGAAGATATGATAACAATGTATGTTAGAGAACAGCCAAGTAAATGGGAGGACTACTTACACTTG
Organism: Pseudotsuga menziesii; assembly: GCA_001517045.1. Lineage (NCBI taxonomy): Eukaryota > Viridiplantae > Streptophyta > Pinopsida > Pinales > Pinaceae > Pseudotsuga > Pseudotsuga menziesii. The sequence continues at coordinate 890,124 of LPNX010330741.1, forward strand.
GTTGAGTTTGCGTACAACAACAACTACCAAGCTTCAGCGAAATTCAGCCCATTTGAGATTCTGTATGACAGAAAATGCAATACTTTCATGTCACGTCCCCATGCCTCCGACCGGCAAAGAGGACGCAACCAATGCTTCAGACAACCGGGCTAACCGCCCATGAACATGTACAGGCTTAAAAATTGCTGGGAACAGAATGCTTAAACATGATACCACTCTGTAACGTCCCCTTCCATCAATCCAATGCAAGGAAGGAAACATTAACCAAAACTACCGAGCTTATTGGCAAAACTTGGACCCAGTCAATTTCTTTGGAAATGCAGGGTTAAATAACACTTGTGCATACCTATTCATACTCAACAAGCACAGCGGAATTAAACACTATGTATGCACACAGTTTCATCATGCAATCAACATGTAAACATCAGTCATTAATTAAGACATTGCAGAACATGGGATTAATACAACTCAATTAGTAAACACAATGGAGTAACCATATTAACATACAAGTAGAAGGGGATGCTTCAGCCTATTTCCTTCAAGCAGAATAATGAAACAATCACATAATAATCAATTCCATTCTCATGCTATGCACAAGCATCATACCAACTAACTTAAGATAATCATTTCATCCAAGTAACATGAGTAATTTAACGCACAGAGAAAACCACAGATGAACATCATTCAAACCACAGAGAATACTTATCTTTGAGATGAAGCTGTCCAACAACTGGCTATGTGAGAGCAACGTTCCACCCAACCATAGATCTCTATTCAGCCTCTATTCTTTCAGCTGAGAGATCACCCCCGAGCTGGGCTGTGTATCCACTAAGGAGGAACTAGATGGGCTCACTCACACCCATGGGTTCACTCAAATGGTCATGCTAAGCCAACACCCAGTTGGGTTTATCAAGCATACAAGAAGATAGAAGAGGGTAATGTTAAGACAATGAGCTCAACAACAGAGCTACAGGCATCTCAAATGAACTCAATAGTCAGGCACCCACATTACCTACCACATCCAACACAAGGAAGGTCCCCTTCTCTGCTACACAGTCCCTCAGGCAACTCTTCCCTCCAGTTCTCTTTAGGATGGGCATAGAAAGGTCTAGCTGCTAGCTTCCTGAGATTTCAGCCTTCACTGGGTTTATCAAGCAAACCCAACCTCTGTTCCAACATCCACACTTGGATTTCTCACCATTCTGTCAACGAATAACTGAAATCCATCACTGATTTTCTGGGCTGCAAAAACTGGGATTTCCCATGTATTTCGAGGTAGCTAATGCTCCCAAATTCGCCCTAAGGTTCATACCTATGGATCCCCCATTGGATTTCACTGTCCAATACCAAATCTGGGCATTTTTGGCTCTTCAAAACGTGGGTTTTTGCACAGTTGCGATTTCTGGTTTTTCACCCTGCTGGGAACTCGTTTTTTTGGATGGAAAATGATGCTGGGTCTTTCACAATGGAATGGGGATGAGGAAGAAGCAATCCCCAAGAGGTAGAGTGACTTGTGGTACAAGAAAACAGAGCCCATACTCTGCCATACGAATTTCTGGGC
>LPNX010330741.1:891995-906304 GCA_001517045.1 Pseudotsuga menziesii
TCATCTCTTGGAGTAACCCCGTTGACAAGTTAATACTAGAACCTGAATTATTAAAGAAAATGGAATTAACCGTGAAGCATGTACAAAGTAATTTAAAGGTTGCACAGGACAGATAAAAGAATCAAGCGGATCTTAAACGAACTTAGAAAGAGTTTTAGGTGGGAGAACATGTTTTCATTAAAGTAAAACCTGAAAAGGGTTCCTTAAAATTAGGGAGTTGGCCTAAGATAGCACCCAGATACTATGGGCCTTTCGAAATATTGTCCAAAGTTGGACCAATGGCATAACAATTGGCCTTACCGTCAAATCTTAAAGTTCATAATTTTTTTCATATTTCTGTTTTTTTTAAAAATGTATATGATACTACTCATGTGATAAATTGGAATGATGTGCAAGTAGAACCCGAAGGAGATTTTCTAGTCGAACCGGACTGTATCCTCAACAAGAGAGAGATATTGCTTCGAAATCGCACCATTGGGAAAGTGAAGGTGCAATGGAAGCACCTTAGTCCAGAAGAAGCAACCTAGGAATTGGAGAGTCGTATGCGGGCATCATATCCAATTATGTTTCAGGGTAGCTCTAAGGATGATAAATAAAGCAATATCAAATACGATGTTGGACATAAGGGGGGGCGTATGTCACGTACCCCAATTTTAATAATATTTTATGTTTAAGAAGACATTATATCTTATTTTTATTGTATAGTTTATGACTATTGACCATGTGAGGTAATCGATGATTGTAATTAACTATGTTGAATATTTTATTAGTTAATAAATAAAAGATGATACAAATAGCCTAAGGAGGCTATTGAATGAGTTTCCACTGACTCACTAGGAGGAATAGACTGGGGTGAGAGTAAACTGACACATGGAATCATCCTCAACCACTTCTAACTGTTATAGGGGGCAACTTCCCTAATTTTGTGGTCATGTTCCCCAAGAAAGTGGAACAAAACAGTGAGCTCATTAATTGAAAAATTGACCAAAAAGACCTAGGCATGCATAAATTTATCCATCGAATTCAGCAAGAGGTTGTTCAATCATTTACCTTCTTAAATTTTTGAAGCTGAGAAAGGTGCATAAGAGATTCGATGAGGGGAAAAGCGGAAGTGGATTGAGTGATTAAGATTGTTTTCAAAACTAGTGCAACTTCTTAGCTAAGTTCTTTACTGTTGAGAACAAAAGTATTGTTGTTAAGTACTTATGTGGAGTTGCAAGGGTATTTAATCTCATTTCTTCACACTGTGCTTTCATTATGGTGGATCAATGGATAGGCTCGAGGGTCCTAAGACAAGTAGTTGAGTTGTCTTCAGGAAAGGTTGGGTGGAACGGGCTCCTTGGGTTGTTTGCATCTTCTACAAGTTATCAGGTTCCATTGTGTTATCTTATTTATTTATGCAAGCAAATTACTGGAATGAAAGTAGTTATGATTAGATTTACTATTATTACTTAGATAAATTGCATCTACAAATAGACTATTTAAGTCTGCATTTTATTCAAGGAAGTTTACTTGTATAAAGTTTATTTGAATAAATGAACCTAGAGTTAGAATTGTTTGATTAATGAATAAAATCTCTTTCTGTATTTTTCCACTCATCATACGATGAAGTACTCTAGTACAGAAGGTTTGTTTAACTATAGATAGGAATGATTATACAGGGTTGAAATGATTCTAAACTCATATTAAATGGTAAGTTTTCAGTTGAAATAAATCAATAATCTTTCCTCATATGAGATTACCATAATTATTTTCTAGTAATTGTTTTTAACTTTGGAAATTGTTAAATGTTATTTGTTAGCTATTTTACCAGGTAGAATATTAATTTAGAGTTTATTATAGTAAATCTTATGTCACACAAACAGTAAACTGGGTGACATATAATACACTAATAATTACAGTATTATAATTTAATTATTTACTCTTAGTAAAGAAAAACCAAATATTATGTTAATACTGTAAAACCTAAAATATAAACAAATATTCTAGTTATATTACGAGATTAATGTACAGTTAAACCCCATACTGTTTTCTTTTAAAATCCAACACAGTAAGTTCATAATGAGCAGTCAATAGACTGAAACTATCATACCTACTATATTATAGTATATAAATTAAGTATTTAGTAAACAAGACTGTAAACAATCAATATGATACTATTACTTTGTTTAAGATTCTAAACCATCCTCTAAAATCTATTCATTAATAAAAACTTTTATATCTATTTATAGGACCTATTTAAGAAGAAAGGAAGATTCCACAGCTAGCAATTAACTAAAAATAAAACAACTATATGCTTCAAATAATGAACAATCTTATCACTTTAATCTATATTTAACAGTGAAGTAAGTCAAACGATAAAATCCAATTCTTCCAATTTAAAAGGAAGACTTTTATAATTTAACAATTGTTTATACCAAAATTTGCAGATATGAAGATAACCTAGTTAACAAAAATGTTTATTTAAAAATAAAAGAACCTAAGTTAATATTTTACAAATTGTTTGCACAAAAGAATCGTAACAACTTTTCCAAATGGATTTATTCAGTTCATAGCCATGGAACAAACCGCATAGAGTATTGTTATAATAGAAAAATTCCTTACAAATCTTAACACATTCAGTGCAAATGAATTTCACAAAAGAGAAACAAAGGTAACAAATATTTATACTACGCTCATAACTTTGGCTCTTAGAAACAAAAATATTATAAACAAAATGTTCAATTTATCAAGAAATTAACCTTTACAGTCGCCATTTAGACCAACCCATAAAACCGAAAATGCCTTAATACATATTTGTAGCCACAAAAGAATGCAGTGGCTAGGAAAAGGCCGAGTATGCTTCACACAGTGTATTTTACAGTGGTAATTAACATCCATTAAATAGTTTTACAAGAGTCGTAGCTCGCAAGTGAAACTCTAAGAGTTATCACTAAGAGCGGCCTTACGGCCTCATCTTTTATCTAAGCAACACATTAATCTACTGCAAGAAGTTGAACACCGTAGTATCAGACTACGTTTACCCTCGACACCACCGCAAATGCAAGCAACAAAGGGCACCCCAGGGTTGGGTCTGAGGCTTACCAGAAGCCTTATTTTCTCCCATTCCTCAGATCAGGGTTACGCCTTAGAACTCAACTGTGCGATGCCAAGTATTTTCCTTCTACATTAAAAACAACAAAATGATACAGACAAGTTATTAGGAAGCTCAATTTTTTTTTAAACAGAATAAAAGATAAATGATTGACGGTTACGTTATGACTTACCAGTCTTGCACGTATTACGAAGAAGCAACAACGACGAAGAACCAAAACCTTTAAATTTTCTAGCACCGCGGGCAAATAAGGAGTGATAACTGCTTAACTTTGAGCTCATGGATATGGCAATAAAACCAGAGCTTTAAAACTGCTAATGCTACGGTGGAGCTCGAAGGATGATTTTGTAAAGGAACCAGAGAAACTAACTTGCTATTATCACGACCAAGTTAAGGAACCAGCAAAACTAACTTGCTATTATCACGGACAAGTCAAGAATAGTAATTTTTGTAGAAACCCCAGAGGGTCTGTCGGCCTGCTCCTTCCCAAACAAACAACAAATTCTTGAACACAGAATGCGTTTAGGGCAAAAGAAACATTAACGTGTATACCTAGAGTTTATTGCCAAACCCTCCACCTAGTGGACATCCACCACATGGATCCCACTAGGGTTGAAATTTTATATTCGTTTTATATAGTTGAAAGCTACACAAATAACACTGCATTTTATACAAAGTAATATCATTTAAGCAAGTCATGTGGTATGTGGATATTTTTGAGCTAGATTATAGTATATACATATGATTTGTCAATATATAGCTAGGTTTAGTCATTATTGATTGCATTGGTTTTATGCCTAGGCACGGGGTCTTCACTTAGTGAAACCATGCCATAGCACATTCGTGCGTGGCATATGAAACAATACCCCTATTTTCAAAAAATATTGGAAAATACCTCCCAAAATCATTTTTTTTAACCCCCTCCCAATATGCCTTGCCGATTTTAAAAAACCCCTATTTTCCCTATATATTGCATGTATCCATTTTTTCATTTACATTTTTTATACCCCTTTATATTTCTACCTAAGGAAGAAAAAAAACTAAACACAAGAAAGGGCGACACTTGATAGGCGCCCTTAGGCAAATCACTTTATTAGGAATTAAAATGTATCACATGATGTCAAAACAAATAAGAGAGGGTTTATTTGTACCAATCTCAAACAGTAGTGTGTTTTCCCCAAGAAGGGTTCAAAAATGAAACTTACACCATTTATAACTGCTTCTTTCCATCACGGACTTTTTATCCAAGCACCATTTGGTATCTAGGAGATTATACAACTTCAAAAACAAAATTGATTTGGAATATTCAATGCATACTGTTAATCTTTTTAGATTAAAAACAATATGAATTTAACAAGAGGAATGGACGAGTCGAGCTGGCATCCATTTATCCAATGAACTTGTGAGCATTTAAAGCATAAATTCATGATGTCAAAATAGGCCACCTTTCAGTTGAAGATTGTATTTCCAGTCAGATGTCTACCTCGTCACCAAGTTCCTAGCTAAGTTTTACTCAAACAAATTCTTTATCGTCTACGGGGACAAGAAAAAAAAATCGAGAGTTGTGACAAACAAGCAAGTTGGTCAAAAGACATAAACAAAAATATGGAGAAGCAAAGTCAGCTAAAAAATATGAGCCAAATAACTGAACACCAGTAACATTATGAGCAATTTCAAATTTAGTCTTCAGACTGACAAGTTTTCTTCAACATAGATTCAAGGCAAATTCTAGAGGTGTGACTTTAACAAAGCAACCAACCAAACTACATAAAAATATCTCCAACAAGGTATTTTCAAAAGCACTATGATACATAACCCAATCTAGTGTACAGAAATTATCTTGTAGACTTGGCATTAAAACTTTTGTGGTTGGATTAGAGTCATAATCATCTTCACCATCTTCATTTTCAGTTTGTAAATGAACCTGACAACTAATATGGTTTGACCATATGGGAAGGGTTCACCTTGTGAAGCCCAATAGGTTATCTCAATCGGTTCAAATAGGTTGTTTCAAGGTGGAGTTCACTCTAAGGTCTCCAGTTCTAGTCTGGCTGAGGTTCAAGTCCTGCTGAGTCTGACTGGGTTACCAACCACCATTGCAGCTAGTTGTTGAGCTGCCCTCCATCAAGATATTCCGGGGAAGAGGGGGAGAATACTGTGAGGCTTTTCTTGGAAAGAAAAGGAGTTTATCTTGTAATATGGTTAATCGTATCCAAAACCAAAGTTTGATTAAGCCCAATGTGTATGAGTGGATCAAACAAAATTAAATCTTACAACCTTGTTTCATTCATGACAGTCGGGTGGATCTAAATACCCAAGACAATGCTAAGTTTTATCTTTTCTACACCAATAGCATTAATAATTGAAAAGGAAACCCAAACCCATGAATGTACATAACTTTTCAAGTGTATCAAGTTCAATGAAAAGAGTTTTTTGCATCAAATAAATTGATTTTCTATTCAAGAGTTAGGATTGCTGAATAAACAAGCAACGAACATTGTTTCCAAACTAAAAGATTCATGGTAAAAAGGGAAAATGGCTTGCAATAGGCTATAATTATATTAGAATGCAGATATCTGCAGGTGTACATATTGCTTATGTGATTATTGGATTTTACTGCATAAGAGATTTTAAACCCAACGTTTCAGATGAACTCTTCACTCATAATCAGGGAAACCAATCAGTTGGAAAGCAATGCTGCAAATGAGGAGTGCACCCATTTATTAATATCAGGTAGGAGGGAAAGTCATATGATATGTGTAAGGTAGGACAGAAAGTCACGGGCTATATAATATATATCAGTATCCTCCTCTCCTTTCCCTTCTACCTTGTATATAGCCTAACTTTCCCTCCTACCTTATACAAACCCACTCAACACTGCTTTCTATCTTACAGTTGGTTTCCCTGATGATGGGTGAAGAGTTCACATAAAATGTAGGGCTTAAAATATTTTATGCAGTAAAATCCAAAACACATAAACAAGATGTGTAATTAAGCAAAATCTGACAATATAAACAACAGATCACAGACGCAGAGAAGATCAATGAAATACATGATTTACATTTTCTAGAGTGCTTGCTTTCATTAGGCATTTAATCCTATTGCCTTGAATGTTTGTTTACAACCTGTCCAGAAGCTCATTGCAATTTTGACAATATACAAACCATTGTATGCATGCTAGAAAATAACATAGATTGATAAGGGTCGTATTAAGATACATCTTTCAGGTTATACAAATTCTTCCAACAATGATAGCTGTAGCAATCTCTGAACAACTCATGCTCACTGGAAAATGTAACTCATAAATGATCTATACCTAGGGCCTGCGTGCTGGAGCAGTCAGTGGACCAACCTTGCCAGATTTCATTCGTGCAGCTTTTGATTGAGCAAGCATCTCATCATAGTTCTGCAAGTCATTAAACAGAATGAAAAGATTTATCAATGTAGAATAAAAGAAAAGAACATAATGAGAAGGAAGTGTATTATATGTTCAGCAACAATCCTGCAAACCTAGGTTAAATTTTAAGGCAAGACATTTAGTATAAATGAATTAAAAATGGTTAATGCTCACCCTTTTCTCCATGACCAAACCCTGTTTTGGGAGGATCTTATCAGCAATACCATAATCAATTGCTTCCTGTGGGAAAAAGTATCTTGATCTTTGAATATCCTTTGCAATCTCTTCTTGTGTTTTTCCAATTCCTTTTGCCAGTAATTCAATGTAATACTGTGTATTTACTTCCAACTCTTTTGCCTGAAGAAGACATAATTTCATCAGCTTGCCTATAATAAGTATTAAGCACTCCTTTAAAAGGAGCTAAGTGAGCATTTACCTGTTACTTAAGAACGACTTCAATATTTCTTAAGTAACATATTAAAAAAGGGAAAAATATTACCTTGATATACATATCGATGGAAGAACCACTGGATTTATTCACTACTAGCAGGTGCAGTTTTGCTATGATAGAAAAAAGACAGATCATCAGCATATTTTTTAACAAAGAATGACTAGATATATGAACCTACTAAGATCGCATAAATTACCAGAAAAAAAAACACAAATCTTATTAACATTTTCAACTGTGCTTCGGACACTTGCGTATGACTGACCCTTGGATTTTGATAGGATATCTTACTTTCAAGTTCCAGTAGACCATATTGCAACAAGCTATGAGTGTGCCCTTCAACTTATTGAGAAATTGCATAAGCCTGAATGATGTAGAGACTCACATAATACACTTACTTGTTGAGCTAGGAATAAGAGCATGATTTCCCTTGGCTCCAAGTGACAGAATCATTGTTGCCTGGCCAAAGGCCATTCCACAGTTCAGTGTGTAAACCTTGGGCTTCACATACTGCATACAGGATATTTATATCAGCATCTGTAATTCTGGAGCCCTTGGAAAGTTGCAAGTTCAAAATAAATATGCTTCCCAATGAAATCCAGCAAAGTGGTTGGAAGTGTTTCAAATATTTAAGGCTAAAGTTTCACCAATTCCTATAAAAACTGCTTGGGAACCAAAATACCAAATATTGGAGGCCTTTATTGCTGTGTATTCCTATATATTAGGAATATACATTTTCTATATATTGGCAAGTCAGATGAGAAAGTTGGGCAGTTCCGCAAAAAGGTTACAGGACTAGAATGGAGTAATTCCAATTAAAGATCCTTCCTCAGAGGCATGTCCTTGAGTGCATCCTTCATCTGCTCACACTGGACCACCAGGGACTCAACACCAAACTCTTCACTAAGTTCACTCAATGCCCCCAGTTGGAACTCTGAAACCTTGAGTAACAAAAACAATATTCCATCACTAAATACCATACCATAACAGGAAAAAATAATTCTATCACCCATAAGCCCACGCTAATTTTTATCATTATCACAGGGCTATATCAACATAAAAGAACTAAATGCCAATTTTTATCATTATCACAGGGCTATATCATCATTACAAGGCTTAGGGATATTTTCATCAAGTGCTAACAGACTGAGGCAAGAACAGAAAAGACACAGGAAGACACAGGAGAATAAAGACACAGGGATATTTTGCTCCATAAAATTTTGGACAAAATAGCAGTGACAGAGCAGACAGATGATGCCTTTTCAGACATGTCTATAAGTGTTCTATTCCTTGGATTTATGGAAGACTCAAAGCCTACAAATACCCATCTACAGCATGACTTCTTATATTTCTAGAGGCCTGTAAACTGGTAGCAGATTGGCAGCAAAACAAGGATGTTTTCAGCAGTAAATATGGGCAGGAAGAGCACTAAATCTGACTGCAAACTTGTCCTAGTAGATCTGTTTGGTTTTGAACAGCCCTATTGCTTCTTGACACTTGGAGATGATCCAATGGATGAGATCCATGTCGATCCATGGGCACACAAAACCAACATGCCTGATTTCCAACAAGAGGCGCACAACTATGTATCAAGTCACCTGTATATACCCGAACTCCAACAATGTACCTGGATTTCACAATGAAGCTAGGAGATGTTCTTCACCAACCTGTTCCAGAGGGTTGGAATGCATTTGTCTATGTTTTAGAAGGTGAGGCAATTTTTGGAAATCTTGCGTCATCAACTATTGGTGCTAACCACACTGTTTAGTTGGGCTCTGGAAATGGATTGAGTATCTGGAACAATTCAAACATTCCCTGCATATTTTTCCTAATTGGGGGCCACCCACTGAATGAACCAGTGGTTCAATATGGTCCCTTTGTTATGAACAATAAACAGGAGATAATTCAAGCTATTGAAGACTATCAACGTTCCAAAAATGGATTTGAAAGAGCTTTCGGCTGGAGTTCTGATCCTGTTGGGCTTAGTGATGCTGAATAGACTCTAGAGAGCATATTGATTCAAACTATGATACCAAAATCATTGTTGTTGACATGGCCTTAGGAGCACCAGATATATGCTTTAGAAGTACATTCACATAGTTGTTTCCATATATTGTTTTGTTTGTGATCCTCAGTTTGTTTCTTGTTGAATTCATTCATTACATTTTCAACTGGTACAAAATATTCCGCATTGTAATCAACTGTTAAGTTATTCTAATAGCAAATTGTTTCATTCTGCTTTAGTTTAGTAGAATGATTTTGGAAATTAACTCCAAGGTTCTTTCATAGCATTTGATGGGATAACTGTCTACTAGAGTTAAGGATTGTTACATTGCAAAATCCTTTTTTTCGTATATTATTGATTCTTAAGAATGTTATTTGAACTTTTGCTTATGGTGGACCACTGTTGCAGGCAGTGACCCACATAAGTTTCCAAGGTTTGCTTTTGATTTTGTAAGAACTGAAATGCATTGAGCTTGAAATTGTGGTAGAGTGCAAAATCTGGAATTTAACAAGAAGTAACAATATTCAGAAAAGGATATTATTAATCAGTTGGATCAATTTTATGGGAAAACTTGGTGAAGAATAGCTCCTGGCTTCATTGTGAAATCCAGGTACATTGTTGGAGTTCGGGTATATACAGGTGACTTGAGTTTGTCCCCAAGTGGCAAGCTGCCCAGTTTCCACAGTTGTTTGTTCTTGTTCTAAGATAAAAAGCATCACAGTCATTTTTAGACAAAACCAAATGCTAATGTCACATCATTGCAGAAACCACAAATAAAGCACCAGGATAACAAAAGCAAAATGCCAATGTAGACTTACCAGGTTTTTCCATTTATGATAGATCCTTGTCATGTCCTGCTTTTTCCATTCTTGCAAGTCAAATATATTCATGTCGTATGCCCATGTACAGGAATTTGGGTCAAAGTCCCTCACAATAAGAGGATTTGAGAAATTCAGAGAAATTCAGAGGTTTTGGAAAATGAGCTGCCCTTCCCTAACCACATCACATGACCAAGGTCTGCTACCCAGACAGTATAAAGAGTGAAGAGATTTTCCCCTCAAACATTTTGTATCCCAATATATCCAGAGTTAAAATGATCTAGAATCACAAATAACATGACCTTATTAGAGATTAGAGTACAAATACCCACTTGCAGATTGCCCATTTGAAAGGAATCCTTGTAACATTTGCATGAAGAGCTTCTTGAACATCAACCCTGTTTAAATATCCATTTGCATATACTTTAATACATGGGTCATATCCACCGTAAAAGAAGCTCATTGTTCTCCTTGAGACCTGCAAGTACTTTTCAAGAAAATTATAAAGTAAAAGGAAAAGAGAATTATAAAGTAAGCTTCATATACTTTTCAATAAAACCAATACTTTTCAATAAAACCAAACAAACATAATTTTCATCTCTTTCAACTTAACGCTCCATTATTCACTGCGTTAAATTTTGTCCTCGAGAATCATCAAATGCCATGTACAATAACAACATGATAAGGTAATGTACAGTAGATATCAACAGTAAACAATCATAACCAATATTTGAATCAAGCATATACTCAGATTTTTCAGATTTGATCTTGTCACCGAAGGGACAAGTCAATATAGACAAACAATTTATGTACCTTGCGAGAGATCCATAGAGGGTTAAAGCATAAGCATACGGACAACATACTGACCCAAACTTCTTAGTCATCAAGCACATTCATATGCAGTACAGTCAATCTGTCAACACAGTCATGCTTGAAAAAACACAGTCCACCCACAAAGTGAAACTCAATGTCACACTGGGGAAGACCCCACAGTCCACACAAGAAAACAGGCTCATGGTCACCTCATGGTCATGCTAGGGAAGGACCCATAGTCCACCCGAGAAAACTGATCATGGTCATGCTGGAGAAGGACACATAGTCCACCAAGAAAACAAATCACGGTCACGTTGCGGAAGGACCCACAGTCCACTCAAGAAAACAGATCACAGTCATGCTGGTGAAGCACCCACAGTCCACCAAGAAACAGATCACTTTCACGCTGGTGAATGACCCAAATTCCACCCAATAAAACATATCATAGTCATGCTGGAGAAGGACCTCTCAAGGTATCACTAAGTAATAGGTTTTTCGGCCTTGTTGAAGGACCCACAGTCCACCAAGAAAGTGCAAAGAAACAAATCACGGTCACGCTGATGAAGGAGCCACATTCCACCAAGAAACAAACTCACGGTTACACTGTGGAAGAACCCACAATCCACCCAAGAAACAGGCCATGGTCACGCTGGGGGAGGACCCAAAATCCAACAAATTCACGGTCACGTTGGTGCAAAGTGACCACATGGAAGGTGTAACAAGGAAATCCCAGTCATGGGGATGGTGCAGCAAGATATCACATGGAGCATCAACAAAGATCGTGCAAAGATCATGCAAAGGGAGAGAGTTCAGTAACGCTCCTTAAGGTAAAGTATCAAAACATTAATAAACATCACCTATGGACAAAGTAAGATAAAGGATCATGAGGTGATCATGAGTCAACCCAGGTGGCCACAACAAAACAAACAACAAACCCAAAAGGTCAAGGTGAACCATATTATAAGGTGGACATGCAACTCCTTTATAGGACCAACAAGACCAATAATATGTTCTCTCTCAAGGTACATTGTTTTATATATTTTTGTCATCATTGTATAAGATTCAATGGTTATAGAAAGTAGAACCAATCATACCCACTCCATACCGCAACAGGTGCACAACAATGAGTTTTATAACAAGATATTTCCACACCATAGCCATCTTTCAAATCAACAACAATCACAATTTCCTAATGAGTTAATATGCACTCCACACAAACATGGCGAAATTAAAGAACATGACATGCCATTTAAGAAAAAATTTAGAAAACACATTTCAAGAAACACACATTAAGTAATATTCCATTTAAGTATTGAAGTAGCAATATGGGCATGGGCACCAAAATTTGACAAACAAAAACTAGTTTCATCCTTTTGAAAGTAATATTAAACATAATTGTTGAACTAGCGAACAGTTCAGCAACCCTCAAGAACCATGCTTCAAGAACGCATAGAGAAATATTTGACAATCGATAACTTCACATAGAGTCATCCCAACCATTCGGCATCCGAACCATTCACCGCACCTAAAGATAAGATAAATTAAAATGAGTATAAAATGAGTATGAAATTTATACAAATGAATCAACAATAATACAAAAAATACTACTTCATAAATAAGTTATAAGATAGTAGTACAAAAGATAATATAAATTAGAATGGTTTGAAAACTTCACCCTATTTAAATTTTTAATGAAATCCTCAAAAATTCTGTGGTCACCTTCTTCTAACTTGTATGTGTCTTTCTTGATATTGTATGATAGGTTTGTTGTTGCTATAACAAATTCAAGTTGTATGAATAGATGATCTGTTGAATCATACTTGTACATGCGTTGCCCCTTTATTCTATTGTACCAACAACATTGAAGTTCAACACCTTCAGGCCTATCCAACAGATCAATGTCATTATGGTAATCAAACACCCTATTACCATCCTTCTTTCTTATTCTTTGAACTCTTTCAATGTACCAAGTCCCAGAAGAAACATCGTGCTTTGTACTTTGAGATACACATTTTCTTGTAGTACGTTCAGCTACAGCTATAGACTCGCTCTCAAACAACACCGCACAATCTGATCCAATTCCAAAACCAATTGCAACACCTTTTTTGGGGGCCCTCTCATCTCTCCTGAAGTATACTCCATTCCTCACTTTAGTCAATCTATCTTTCGATGATGTCAGGTTTCCATTCAATTGACTAACCAAACAAGATTTGTACATGTCCTTTCCATCGAGCTCCACCACTGGTTTGATACATATGTTTACATTTTCATCAACGGAATCTAAAATTCCATCCAACTCGTGCCTCCACTCACTTTCCATCATTTGCAATTCACTATCATTGAGTACCATAAAAGACGAAGATTGGAATATGGATGTCGAATGACCCGGTGGAGAATTATCAACTACTTCATCCACATCTTCAAATGTTGGAACATTGTGATCCTCTATCCATGGTTTAAACCACCAAGAATCTTCTGTGTGTCTTTTTGGTTGCATGCCAAGACCTTCTAAAATTCCATGTGCATCCTCCAATCCTATCTTGAAAGCTTCTATAATTTTATTATCGGTGGAAATTGAATCATATTGTGACAAGACATCACCTTCCTCTACTATTTTTTGATGCAATTTGTTCCAGATACTCATTTGTTTCTTATGAGATTTATTGAAACGAAGCCCTTTGGGATTCGATTCTTCTTCAGCAACTTTATTAAGGGTTCCAATAGCATGAAGTAAGTCAGCAAAATCATATGCCCTCTCTACTCCAACCATGCCACCGACTTTGCTAAAGAAGTTTTCACATACATCTGACCCAGTCAGGTGCAATGCACATGGTAAGTTAGAGTATTGATCACGAAATAATCTCATCAACAAAACCGTGAAGTAGCAAGAAATTTTCACATCTTGATATGCCTCTCTACTAATGAAATTTATGTTGACATTAGTATTTTCCTGTTCTCTGACCCAACATAGCCATAAGGTGAAGAAATGATGGACTCTTGAAGAATTTCGCACTCTTTCCCAAAGAGTTAAACTAGGAGACAAAAAAATATCAATATAGTCAGCAACGATTGCTAGATAGGTCTCTGTACCCAATGTCATATATGTCATGCCACCTATACATCTCATTTCCTTCAAGCACCTCTGGACATGTCTTGAAGCAATGCGTTGTGCTGAACCCCAGTTTTGGCGATCAATCCTCTCTATATCCTCAATTTTAAGCTTGTGGTCATCCACTTTAAAATTGTTATAAACCATTCTTACATGGTTAAAACTAATCAACTCTTTTCCAACAATCAAAACTCATCGACCACTAAACAAAGGATTCACTAGCTTTTTGTCATTGTGGATGTAATCCTGGTCATGAAGTCCTGTTACTTTAAAGCCATCATTAAACCCAGTTAGTCTCCACCCTTCCCAAGGAATCTGATATCTCATGCCTGTCGTTGAGTAATAATCCTTCAACATAAGAATTCTTCTCCTACTATCCCCATCTAAGGAATGACCAATAATAGGTCCTAAAAAATATTCCACATGTTTCTTCCATAGGTCTTCTACTTTTTCTCATTGTCGATGGACAAAATTTGCATCAAACTTGTTGCACATTGGATGAACAACCACAACCAAATGAGGAATCTTCTCATGTAAAGGGTTTGCAATAATAACACGTGCATAATGGCCAATCACACAATTCTTGAAGGCATCTGTAATAATCTCATAGCCTACAGCGCCCTCA
>LPNX010330761.1:0-24248 GCA_001517045.1 Pseudotsuga menziesii
GTCTAAGTTAATAGCAATGTTAAGACATGGGTGCTATGGGAAGAATCCCTCCTGCGACAACTTCGTAAAGAGTGCTAGCTCAATGGTACAAGTCTAGAGACATAAATCTTTGGCCCCTGAATATCATCATTGTCAAGCAATAACAACTTCTTAAAGGGTTCTAGCTCAATGGTAGAGCGCCTGCCTAATTATAGGCAGGAGGTTGGTGGTTCAATTCCTCCGTGCCCTATCATAAATTTGTGACTACAAAAACGACTAAATTCACATATATACGACTATTAGTAGTTAATTTCTCGTATCTTAGTCGTATTTAGCTTAGTCATTAATATGTTAACATCTAGTAGTTTATTTAGTCGTATATTTGGTCATTAATGGTTGCAATCAGTGACTAAATCAGTGACTAAATCAATGATTAAATCAGTGACTAAATCAATGATTAAATCTGTGACTAAATCAATGACTAAATCTGTGACTAAATCAATGACTAAATCATTAACTATCAATGACTAAATCATTGACTATCAATGACTAAAGCATTGTCTATCAATGACTAAATCATTGTCTATCAATGACCAAATCAATGACTAAATCAGTGACTAAATTAGTGACTACTAAGTCAAGCTATTAATGACTAGTGAAATATGACTAGCTATAAGATAGTGGTAATTTGCTACTATTAGTCACCGACTCAAAAATAGTCATTTATAGCCTGATTTTAGTCATTTTTTTAGTCATTAATTTCTCATTTTCTACTAGTGACATGTTTGATGGAATCGTAGAAATTATAAAGGCCTCTAACAACCAAGTCATCATGACTGTATACGAAGATGGGAAGCTGCTGAAGCTAAAGGGTTCATCTGCAAGAGTTCAGAACTATGCCTACCTCTCTCAGCATGGACAAGGTAATTTGTCATCTAGTTCATTGTGGCATGCAATATTTGGTCATCTAAATTATAACAGTCTTCGTTTGTTGAGAAAGAATGGTGTATTTGGTTTTCCCACCATTCCCAAAGAGAAGAACAAATGTGATGCATGTATATTAGGGAAACATAGTAAGCTGCCATTCTATGAATCTAATTTCAGAGCAAGTAGGAAATTACAATTAGTACATTCTGATTTATGTGGCCCAATGCCAACACCTTCAGCAAATGGGAATAAGTATTTTATGACATTTGTTGATGACTACTCAAGAATGTCCTGGATTTACTGTTTAAAGACAAAATCAGAAGCATTTCAAACATTCAAAGAATTTCATGCATTGATAGAAAAAAAAGCACAATAAAAAATTGGTACACTTCGTACTGATAATGGGAAAGAATACACTTCAAATGCTTTTGAAAATTATCTTCGCCAACATGGAATTGCACATCAGACTACCATTCCCTACAATCCTCAACAAAACGGTGTAGCAGAAAGAATGAATAGAACCATAATGAATATGGTTCGCTCAATGATGTTTTTCAACAATGTAAAACTAATGTTTTGGGGTGATGCAGTAAAATGTCCAGCCTATTTGAGAAATAGAAGTCCCTCAAATGCTCTTGATAACAAGACTCCACATGAAATGTGGTTTGTCCATCTCCCTTCAATCAGGCATCTCAGAGTTTTTGGTTCCACCTGTTATGCCTTGATTCCAAAGGAGCAAAGAACCAAGCTTGGTGCTCAAAGCAGAAAATGCATTTTCCTGAGGTACGAAGAATACTCCAAGGCATACCATCTGTATGATGAGGTAAAAAAGAAATTTGTTATTTCCAGAGATGTCATTTTTCTTGAAACTAATAAAAATGACCAGTCCATTGAGAGACAGCTTGATAATTTGGAAAAATATCTTCATCCAAAGACATATTCAGAAAATGAATATGAAATTCAAAACCTTGAAGGGGGGATTCCTATTCTGGATCAACCTTTGGAATTTCCATATGAAGCACCAACTCCCCCACATGAAGAAGTTCCTGCTACTTCACTTGAACAAGAGGTTCAACTGGATGATGTGATTGAGAGAATTGAAAGACTCTCAATCAATGATGAAGCACCACCAGCTGATCAACCAGGACCATCACAGAAGATTCCTAAATGGGCCACAAAGACACTTGAAAGTGTCCATCCAGATGAAGTTGGAAAGACGGGAACGAGAAGTTCGAAAAGACATGAAGATGGAGGAGGAGCAGATAATTCAGGTGATGACATGGATGTATCATTTGATTGTGAATTTAATTTATCTGCTAACTTTAAACCAACTTCCTTTGAAGAAGCTTCTACTCGAGTTGAGTGGAAAGAAGCTATGTAGAATGAGTCTGATGCACTCATAAAGAATGGAACTTGGAAGCTGGTTGACCCTCCAGTTGGAACCAAACCAATTGGCTGCAAGTGGGTGTACAAGAACAAATACAGATCAGATGGCTCACTTGACAAGCACAAAGCAAGGCTTGTAGCAAAAGGCTATGCACAGAAGGAAGGAATTGACTATGAAGAAACATTCTCTCCTACAGCAAAATGGGCTACCATCCGTACCTTACTCTCTTTAGCTGCTTAGAAAGGGTGGAAAGTTCATCAAATGGATGTGAAGACTGCTTTCTTGAATGGAGACTTGAAAGAGAATGTCTTTATGTCTCATCCAGAAGGCTTTGTTGTGAAAGGAAAAGAACAAAAGGTATGCAAGCTTGTCAAATCCTTGTATGGCCTAAAACAAGCGCCTCGCACATGGTATGAAAAGTTAACTGAGCATCTTTTGAAGTTATATTTCGAACATTTTGATCTTGATGATGCAACACTGTTTATAAAGAAAGTTGGAAGATCTGTTGTGTATCTTGTGGTGTATGTAGATGATCTTTTAATGACAGGGAACAATGAGAGCTATATAGCATCCATAAAGAAAGATTTGAAAAAGATCTTTGAAATGACAGATATGGGACATCTCCACTATTACTTAGGAATTGAAGTCACTCAACATCCTAAGTACATATTCCTATCTCAGAAAAAATATGTTGGAGAACTACTAAACAAATTTTGCATGACAGAATGCAACCCTATATCTACTCCAATGGAGCAGAAAATGAAGCTCACATCAAGCGAAGGAAAAGAATTTGAGGATGCGACCAAGTATCGACAACTTGTAGGGAGTCTTATCTACCTTACAAAAACTAGACCAGATATTTCTTATGTTGTTGGCATACTTTCAAGGTTCATGCATAAACCTTGTGAAGGACACTGGTCAGCTACAAAGAGGGTTGTAAGATACTTGAAGGGGACTCAAGACGTTGGACTCAAGTACTCTAAAGTGGATGACTTCAAACTTATTGGGTACTCAGATTCAGATTTTGATGGTGATAAGGAGACAGGAGTATCAACTTCTGGATACACTATGAGTCTTGGATCAGCAGCTGTCTCATGGAGATCACGCAAACAGTCAGTTTCGGCAGATTCAACAACAGAAGTAGAATATGTGTCTACAGCTGAAGCAACAAAAGAAATAGTATGGCTTAGGAAGATACTTGAAGATTTGCAAGAAAAACAAGAGAACTCCACTCCATTGTTGGTCGAAAATACTTCTGCAATCAAGCTGGCTAAGAATCCTAGATTCCATGATCGAACCAAACACATCAACACAAAGTATCATTTGATTCAACATCATGTAGAGGCCAAGACAGTCCATCTTCGACATTGTTCCATAAATGATCAAGTTGCAGACATATTCACCTAAGCGCTTGGACGAGAAAAGTTTGAAAGATTCAGAAACATGCTCGGAATTACGAACACCCCTTCGGATTAAGAGGGGGATTGTTAGAATATAATCCACCGGGATTATATATTGTAAATAAATAAATAAATAGGAATATGAATAGTTGCATAGGAAGGTGAAAAGGCTGGTTCTCAACCGCCACATGAAATGTATAAATGTATGATATGTCAATGGAATAGAATTGAATATGGAGTTATACCTATCAAGATGGTTGAACACCTTACGGAGGAAAATGAAACTGGAAAATTTGTGTGGGTTGATTCATCAGATGCAATTTCAAATCAAACACACAAAGTGGAACAAATTCAGGTATCCAAAACATGAAATCTAGGGTTGTTTCCTACATCTGGTTTAGCCTGGGATAGTTCATATCTAATCATAATTTTATGTTAGAGTAAAAATTAGCTTCATACAGTAACAATCCTGTCCATTTGTATATGCATTAAAAGTGTTCAACATATGGTAAAGGGGCTATGGAACAAAGTTAAGAAAAGTTAGTTTCTTTGCACTTAAAATGGGTTCATGCATGCTTAATATTGGCAAAGGTAATAATTCAAACAAGTTGAAAAGTAGTTAACATAGAGTTTTAAAAAAAAAAATATTGTCTAGGTAGCAGACCTTGGTCATGTGCTATGGTCATGTTGCAACTGGAACAATTTCCCAAAATTCTAAAAATTTTGGGACCCTCCTTTTTATTTATTTTGCTCAGCTTGTTTGGGTTTGCTTGATTTTGCTGATGTTTGTTCAAGGAATATCTTCATGCCAATGCTGTTAATGTTGTTCTACGGCTTACATTGAGTTCTTACCCTAGCGTCGGAAGTTGTCGAGACTATGGATCAAAAATGCAGTTAACTATGCGCCCGCTGTTGCAGATATGCAGTTGAGAGACGGTCCGATCGAAGGTATACTTCCTCCGATGCACTTTACTTTTATTTTTTTCATTATCGGTGGCCTTATTGAAATACCACCGGATCTTGTTGACTCTATAGTTTTTGCCATTGCGAATGATGTATTGCGAGCCCCTCGATGGTTGTTTTTATTTTTTCCAATCCCCGCCCGTTTTTTATTCGCAAGACCACAGTCTTGTAGCTTCCACCATTGCGGCTCTAGAAGGCACTATTATTTCAATTTAATTTGACTATGTTTGCCACTTGGCCGATATTTTTTGCTTAAGTCATGTTTGTTTTACCTCCAATTTTGACTGGTCTGCAAAACTCGGTGTCTTTATGGTTTTTGCTGTTACGGCGCTTCAACCAACTATTGGTTCGATGTCTTAGTCTAGTGAGCTCTGATGCGAAGAATTTATTTGTTACTGTTGCCGATGTTCCATTTGACACTAGGGATCTTGTAGTTGTTTCATCATCCACCGTTGTGGAGAGGCAGCTGACATGATCACCGATCCCCTAGTCATTTTGCCGCCCGATGGTCATGTTTTCCTGCCGATTGTTTGTTTTACCGGGATATATATATTTGGGGGATGGTAGTTTATTTTCTATTATTTTTTTTGTGAACTCATGCCCGTGCTATCATTATCGTTGTGAATAGGACATCGTACTCGCTGTCGGTAGCTCTTTCTTAGGTGGTGCCACCGTGGAGGTTTGTGGATTCTTCTCGCCAGTCGCACATCGCCTTGCCAGGTAGGTCATTATTCTTGTTTCTACCCATTTCGTTCGAATTGTTGAACTGGGGTTTTTCGCCCTTGGTTAGTTCCCACCTATGCGGTTAATGAATACCTAGTTGCACGTTTTCAGTGCTTATATAGTTCATGTAGATGGTATGGTTGTCTGGTGGGGGGTTTTTGTTTACTGAATGATTAAATTCGCTGTCGTTATGAGTTTGTGACCTACACTCGGCTACTTGGGAAACTGGTGCAGACGGGCGTTATGGTGTCTGCACCAGTTTCCCCCAGTCTATGTATGGCTGTTCGGGGTGGGTAGTTCCCTGTTAGTTTGCAGAGGAATGTGTTTCTTGTTTATTTCGAAGTACCGAGGTTTTGGTTTCCCAGTCTTTGGGTTGCTAGCATTTCTTGTGGACTAGGGTTATGGTTTTTAAGTGCACCTCATTTCGAACGAGATTGAGAATAGGACGTTTTATTTCATAGCACCGAGGGGGTAGTTTGAGACTATTTTCCTTAACAGGGGGGAATTTTGTTCATTTCAGTGAGGCCATGTTGTTATGAGTTGATTGCACAAATTTTAGGCATGGGAAGGATTTAGTTCTTTTGCAGATTTATTTTGTGCAGGAACACTTGGTAGTTAAATGTTGTTTGTTTATTTTTCATAGCTTCAACCATGACTAGCCTAAATGAGGTAAATGCTCATGTAGTTTGTTTCCATTATTTGAATGTTATTTAGAAATGGCTCAACATGACCTAAAGGATTTTGTGTATGATAGGGAAATCCTTCCGAATATGAGATGTCTAAAAGGAAGAAGAAGAAAGCCCCTATAGTGGAGGATGAACCCGATGTTGAAATTGTCACCAAGGTTGAATACACTAATGAAGACACCAGATGCATAGTGGGTGTGGAACCTGAATATAAATGGGGGGGAATCTACAGACTAATAACACATCGGGAGGTACCTGACACAGGTTTTGAGGAAGAAACTATATATGCAAATATAGAGAGATCTGCTTTGATGAGGGTTGCTACCAGACCTAAGCTTTTCTCATGCTTAGAGGTGATTGGATGGATTATGCCTAGGGCAGACATAACTACCATGATTTTGGCCAACTTTGAAAAACAGGGTTATGCTTCTTATAGCCCTGGTTATGTATCACTAGCCTACCACTTACCGGAAGCCTAGGTTTACTTGACTGAAGACTGGCTAAAGAAAATTAATCTGGACCTAGTTGAGACATTGAAGAGAATGCTGGTACCTGACAAGAGTTTCAGAACTAGGCCATTAGGGGAATATGACACTGCCACCTTAAGGACCCCTTATAGTTTCATTGCTTTGATGCTAAACAAGATTTTTGGGAGGGCCCACGGTAAAAGTTTTAAGTTGGGGTGGGTTCCTATCCTCTTCTATGTTGTAACCCAAGGGACCATGTTCAACTGGGAAAACATTGTATCAAACAGTCTCTCGGCCTGCATTGCTTCAGCCTTGGGAGGGGTGTCCCAGAAAAAAAATCAGATTTCTACATGAGCTCTATACTGATTGATTGCATACTGTGAAATCAACCATTCCCAAAGCTGAGGTGTATTTTAGACCGAGAGAGAACACTGGTATACTCAGCTTACAAGCCGCTGTGGGCTCATAAATACTATAGCCACTACAGAGAAGTGTGTGAACACTTCATTATGCCATTGTATACAATGATTTTCTTAAAAGAATGCAATTGCATGTCGAAAGAAGCATTGCAGGTTATTGAAGAATATGTTGATTACTATTTAATGGAGGATGGAATGTATATTAGAATGTATGGCTGTTCCAGAGCACCTTCATTGCTACCAAAATCTGCCACTGATTTTGTGGTACACAAGGAGGTAGTTAGGTAGGTATTCTTGGATGGCATAGGGAGTTTTCTATTTGAACATAAGAAGGCAACTTATCCTCCCTTACCATTTAGGTTGGGAAGTTATAAGTTCTCAAGGGTTAAGAAAGATGATGAATTTGTAGAAGAATTGGAGATTTTCCATTTTGGGGAAATAAATTTCCATAGGAATGACTCCGGAATAAAGTGGTAGAACACTGCAGGGAAGCAAATGTACATTTTGAGTATACAAGCCACTGGGATAAAGACAAATCAATATTTCGAAATGAACAAAATATAACTGCATTAAAAAGAATATTTAAAAAGAAAATCACTACCAAAGGCGGGAAAGGACAAGATGAGTAGAAAAAAACAGAGGAAGAAGACACTAGGAAAAGAGATGAAGATGCTAGGAGACTAGCACAGGAAGTCGAAAGCTGGCTTAAAGGTGAGGAGGAAGAAAAGAGAAAAGTTGAATAAGAAGAAACTAGAAAGGCAAAAGAATCTACCAGGAGTGAAGAAGAAGAAAGAAAAAGGAAAATGGATGAGGAACTTAGGAAGCAAGAAGCAGAAAGATTAAAACTGACAGGGTCCATGACAGAGCAATTAGCTTCTAATCCTATAGACATTCAGGTTTAGGATCTGAGTAATCCTGATTCTCAAGACCCTAAGGCATCTGCTAGCAGCACATCAGGATAGGTTCTTGTTCTGGGTCTAAGAATGATCCCTTTCGAGAAAAAGAAAGGGGAAGAGGTTCTAGACTTTAACACTATTTTTTATGACAAGGAAACGAAAAGGATCATGAAGAGGACCGAGAGGAAAGTCGATACTGGGGTGCAGTCAGGGAAAATGATCAATGATACAATCACAGTGTATGGGAAATACAAGGACCCCAGATTCACTATCCGAGCTAGGGAAACATTGATCCATGCTTTTGAGGACAATGTGGATCTGATAATGACTGACCTTGAACAGCCAAAGAAATCTGCTGCCCAACTAAAAGATAAGCTAAAAATGGAGAGAGAGGAGAGTAATAAATTAAAAAGGAAGTTTGAAGACATGCAACATGAAATAAATTCTTCAAAAGTAGAGCTCTAGTTCCGCCAAGTAGAGAAGAGATCTCTGGAGGTTTCCCAAGGAAGTCTAGAGAAATTGCGGCAGGAATGTCAAGGGCTAAGGACAGAAAATGATGAGTTGAAAACGTTATGTGAAAGTCTTCATACAGAAAAAGATCAGCTGCTAGGTAAGATAGGGGAGTTGGAGTTATAGAAAACTACCTTGGAGGAGTTAGAGAGGCAATTTCAGGTGTAGACTGCAAATCTTAAAGAACAAGTTACTTCATTAGCAACAGCTCTAGAAGAGGCCAGGGAATAGCAAGTCAACCTTCAACCTTTCAAGGATCATGTTTTAGCACAAAAGAGCAAGATGCATAGGCTGCAAGTATCCATAGAAGAAGAGAGGTGCAAGGTTGTGCATGTAGACAATAGACTAGAAGAAACTTTAGAAACTTCTTCATATTTCGTGGACAGATCACAGGGCATTCTAGAAGTCCTGATGGGAAGAATGGCCAGATTAGAGGCAAATGAGGAAATCCCTGCAAACCTGCTAGCGAAAGATCAACAAGGCTTGAAATAGGACTATGACCTATTGGAATTTGCTATAAACACAGCCAAAGAGTTCAAGAAGGATGTAAAGAAGACAAAGGGAGCTTGTAAAAAATTCTGCAAGATACTTTTGATCACCTACAACCGTTGCCAGGTTACTGCTAAATAGAGAATGGACACCTTTCCACACCACAACCTATTTTTGGAGATGCTGCAGAGTAGATATCAGGAAGATGAACAAAGAATCTAGCACATCAAGGCCCTAGACGAGCAGAACCTGAGAGATGAGGTAGCTCATTCAGCGCTTAGTGTATAGTTGCTAGAGGATCAACTACACCTGAGCTCAGCCATGATCAAAGTAATAAGAAATCAGGCCGCTAAATTTGAAATCAATATTTGTTTTCTAGAAACTTCTGAGTTCAAAAAAATTTCCTCAGAAGCTTTAGCATGGAAGAAGTTCTTGAACGATCAAGCAGGACCCTCCACATAAGTGCTTTATTTGTTGTTCTATTGTAATATATTAGGTACTTAATGTAAGAAAATTGTGGGAGGTGAAGCGTTGGGGAATCCCAAGAGTCATTTGTGGGAAACCCAACAGTTTTTGCTTTTGGATAAATATAGAAGAATTATATAGGAAAGGGGCTTTTTCCTGGAGAGACTTGTGAACTACTTGTTGTAAGAGGAACTATTTCATTTTGCAATAATAAAATTACAATTTTGCCTAATGGAGAAAGTGCTGTGTGGAATGTTCAAATGTGATGAAATGAACAATGTTGAAGGGGAACTATTTCATTTTCAGTTGTCTTTCATTAACTGTGAGATCGTTCTAACTTTCTAAACCTATGTTCTTATATGAATGTTCTCTGGTTTATTCTGTGATAATTTCCACTATGAGTAATGACTATTTTAACGGATGACGAGCTATCTTGTTGTGCATATATTTATTCATGTTTATATGTTTTGATTCTAAGAACAACTATCTGTGATTTATCTTAACATATGAACAATATTATGTTACTCATGAATTGATAATCTTGCTCCCTAGGGATAGCTTAGTTAATATTGTCTTTCAGTTGTGTGTGATTTAGATGTGAGAGAGTCTAAGATGAGAGGTAAGAACCTGTGCATCACATTGTGACCGCTCCTCGTATTCTTTATCAATCTGCATTTTAGATAGGCACTTGCATATCATACTTAAAGTCAAAACACAAAATATACACGGTGGACTGGGCTGCAACCGGTAAAACCATTTGTTTTTGTTACTTGACCTACGGTAGCCGGACCGCAAACTGGATGGATTCCCTATACCAAACAGTCATGGGCTAGTTGGGAACGTTGACTAGGGAGAATCCCTTACTGTTGTTGCCTGTGAATTTCCAGGCCTCAACAGTTTTTGGTGCTAGAAGGAGGGCCACCAGTGCATGGCTGTCTGGGGAAATCCATTTCCTCGAAATTACTCCACCAGTGATAGTTTTGAAAGTAGTTTATTTCATAATCCAAATACTGAAGAAAATAGAGAACATTTGTTTTCTGTAGACAACCAAGTAGTTAATTATCTGAGAAGACACACACAAGCCTATGTAAAGAGTATTGGAGGATTACCAACTATCCTTGATTTACGCCGAAGAGAATACAAGAAGAAATATTGTCCCATCTTGGAAGATTCAGTGTTGGTTAGAGATTTGGAAGAGTTAGTAGAAGTAGCATTACAGGAAGTTGTTCAGCCTTTGAATCAAGTAGGCCCAAACATACCTTACTGTTCTCCTGTGCATACTCCTGTTCCCTCACCTCCTCACTCTCCACCTAGACTCATGGAAGGTGTAAATGCAAATCAGCCACTTAACCCGCCAAATCCACCACCAGCTTGGAAAGCCAGATCACCCTTAAACTTAACACCTCCGTTGCATGACTTACCTCAAGCTTTTGAGAAGATGCTACCCAATTTTGACCCAAATGAGAAGGTTGTAGTAGATGACCATTTACAAAGTTTCTATTTGGGAATAGAAGGATTAAGGGATGGAGAACATGAGGATGTAGTGTGCAGACTTTTTCTGCATACCCTTAAAGGAGCAATAGCATCATGGTATTTTGGTTTGCCTGCAAACTCTATCCTAGACTAGGATACTTTTGAAAGGATTTTTAGAAGTAAATATGCAACCCAAAAGACACATGCGGCATTAATGAAAGGTTTACGTGCTTTTAAAAAAAAAGAGAAAATAAAAGGTGCATAATTTTAATCAAAGATTTTCTGCTTACCTCAAGAACTTCTCTACAACTGATAAGTCCTTTGACAAAGTTCTGATTGAGTATTATACCTCAGCTTTAGGTCCTGACTTGGCTATGTTTGCAAAAGCTCAAGTTAAGCCTACATTATCAGAGACTTATGAAGAAGCATAAAGAGTAGAGGCTCAAAAGGAAAGTATAGAAGATTATCCTGAGCAGTCTGGAGAATTTTTTTTTGGCAAGAGAGCCTTATTGCTATCCAAACCTAAAGAGGAGCAATCACATGATTTTGAGGGGATGTTAAAAATGATGCAAAATCTATCCAACGGAATAATAGATCTGGAGAAAGAAAAGGAGGCTCAGAAAGCATATAAGCCTTATTACAAAAAAGGAGAGGATAACAACCAACCCAAACCTCCTCCATATGGTTCACCATCGATGAATTTAACGGAGGTAGGGATGGATATTTTTTGCACTTTCCACCAACAACCCCATTCTGAACAGAATTGTCCTCAATGGATAAATTCAATGACATTGGTGATGAATCAACTTTTGGATTCTAAATTAACTGAGGATAGTGATGAAGAGGAAAAGGGTAGTAAGACCTTAGGAAAAAAAGAGAATGATACCATGTTTTTATGGGACTGTGTCTCGTTGTTTGATACAGAAAGAATTATTCTGAAGCCTAAAGTAAAAGTAACAACAAAAGGCCCAGATTTGGTGAATAAAGACAATTCAATGTTCTCAAAGATTAAGAAGTTGCAAGAGAATGTCAGGAAACAACCAAAGAACAATGTTGATGGCAAAGTACCTGAAATCACCATTATCATCCAAGATTTGAATCAAATCAACAAGCCTGCCAAGCCTATGGAAGACCAAGTAGGTGTTAACAAATAAATTACTAAAGGGCCTAAAGAGCCCGAGGAAGAGATACCCACCGAAAACCAACCTGTGGAGGAAGATGTTGAATCACTTGCGGAGGGGAAAGGCAGGTTTAAAACCCCACCTTTTATTTTGACTTTGGAAATTCTGAACCATAAGGTGCATAATTGTTTGGTAGATTCTAGATCATCAATGAATGTTATGCCACTCGCAGTCTACAAAAAAATTAATGGGCAGCTAAAACCTACTGCTTGGGAAGTTACTCAACTAGACAGGACTAGTGTCAAAGTAGTTGGGGAAATGGAGAATATTCTCATTTGTTTATCCACAAATGAAAAGATATGTCAATTTATTGATATTGTGGTGGTAGACATATCGAATGGGTATGGAATTATTTTGAATTGAGACTGGTCCGCAAGGTTAAAAGGGTATTTTGCTTCAGATTGGTCACATTTATGGTTTCCTCATAAAGGGGTTCCAAACTGGATCAAAATCTTAAGGGAACCTTACATGAAGCACACTATCACTAAATTGGAAGAAGAAAAGGAATCAGCAAATTCTATTTTGGGGAATTGTCTAATGGAGCTTGAACTAAGAAAACCGGCATCAGAAGAAGTTAACAATATACCTAATACTCAGCCCGATCTCCTTCAATGTTCACGGGTTGATGGGATTGATTGTAAATTGGTAGACGTAGTTTCTATTTCAAAAATAGCAGAATTAGATAATGGGTAGGTATTTCACATCTGCAATCGAGCCTAGCCCCTTGACTCATAAGTTGATAGATTTTTAGGGGTGGGCACATAACTGATTAGGTAGTGGTTGGTTCTCAAATTTTACTTTGATTTTTTATTTGATAACCTTGTACATAAATAATTTGATGTAGTTTTCACTTTGATTTGCCCCTGTTGTTTCTAGTTATTTTGGTTTGTTTTTGAATAAAAGAGGCAAAATTTTGGTTGCATGGAAAGCATCAGGGTTCTCAATTAACTGAAATCTTTGGGATAAGACTATGCATTTTTGTTTGGAATGATAGAATTTCTTCTAGTAAGTAGTTTTCCTAAATGGATATCAACTCATTAAAGTCCTACTTAACCCCTGAAAGTAACTCAGAATCAAAATGTCTGGAATACTATTTCAAGGCTCCATCCATTGCACATCTAAAATGTCCTAGGGGGTAACAGCAAAGGACCCATAGAAAGGAAGCAAGGTAAACAGTTTATTATATATAAATGATCCCATGCCATGATTCAAAAATCCTAGAGGTTTTTAAGAGACAGAACTCCTAAAAGAAGCAATACATATCAAAGCAAAATATCAAAAACATGAATACCAATTTTCCAAAAATTCTTCTCCATCCGTGAGTTGAAAAGTAAATACATCTCTCACACAAAAGGACACTATGGATAGAAGAGCCTGAATAAAATTCGGAAAGAAAGGCATATGGAGGACTCAAAAGAACAAAAAGTTCAAAGGGCACAAAAGTGCGATTGGCATGGGAATGAGGAACAAATGAATATTTTTGTTTACCATTTGTTACGATCCTATGGTGTCCAAGCTGGAAACTGCCCAAAGATAAAAGTAAAATATAACTCATCTACTTAGCCTCATAAGAGTTATCCAGACTTTGAATATTTTGGTGTTCCCATTTCCAAAATGGACTGTCATCAATGATTTAAATGCATGTGTTTTCCAGTTTAGGAATACAAGCATATAGAAGAATTCAACCTATGGGTTTAATGACTAAATAGTCTTGTACTAAGAGAAAATTTGATTTAGAAATCTGGGGTTCACCAGGTAGTCGCCAATTGTTGCAGCTATGTTAAGGACTGGAAATTCGCAGGAAACAACAGTAAGGGATTATCCCCAATCAACATTCCCAACTAGCCCGTGACTGTTTGGTGTAGGGAATCCGTCCGATTTGCGGTTCGGCTACCGTAGGTCAAGTAACAAAAATAAAAGGTTTTACCGGTTGCGGCCTAGTCCACCGTATATATTTTTGTATTTTTTGACTTTAAGTATGATATGCAAGTGCCTATCTAACATGCAGATTGATCAAGGATGCAAGGAGTGGTCACAATGTGATGCACAGGTTCTTACCTCTCGTCGTAGACTCTCTCGCATCTAAAATCACACGCAACTAGAAAATACATACTAACTAAGCTGTCTCTAGAGAGAAAAATATTAATTCATGAGTAATGTAATACCGTCCACATGTTAAGGTAAATCACAGATAGTTGTTCTTAGAACCAAACACATAAACATGAATAAAGATATACACGACAGGATAGCTCATCAACAGTTAAAACCTCCATTACTCATAGTGGAAATTATCACAAAATATACCAGAGAACATTCAGATAAGGACATAGATTCAGAAAGTTAGAACGTTCTCACAGTTAATGAAACACAGTCGAAAACGAAATAGTTCCTCTTCAACATTGTTCATTTTATCTCATTTGAACATTCCACACAGCATCTTACCCAACAGGTAAAATTTTCAAGTTCTTATTGTAAAATGAAGTAGTTCCTATTATAAAAAACAACTCACAAGTTTTTCCAAGGAAAAAGCCCCCTATTCCCTCTAAATTTCCTATCTTTATACAAAAAACCACCAAAACCTTTGGGTTCCCCCTGCCCCTTGACCTTCCGATTTCCCAGACTGTTTTAATCTCACAGTTTTGTCAGTTTGTGAGTGCTCATGATTCGTATAATGCGTTACATCCTCAGATTTCAACTTATGAGGACTTCATAAAATGAGACTAGCTCAGTAACTGCTGAAACTTTTCCAAAAACGGGGCCTCTGTTGCTATTTATTTTGCTTTGTCTTTCATTTGTCCCTTTTTTAAATCCGTTGATTTCATAACAAACTTTGCTTATCACTTTAAGCCAACTTTCCTCATCTTTGTCCTTTAACTACGTCTTCTCGCAGAAGCAAATCTAAAGGATCTTCCGAGTTCACCTGTAGTTAAACAACATTTTATTATTAATTAGGATTGCATCTTTTCAATAAAATTAAACCATACTAACAACACAAATTGATTCTCAAAATGAGACTTGATACTGCACTCTTGTTGCGAAAGCCCTAACAGGAATAAAAAACCAACCAATGTCCGCACATGGTTTAAAAATTCACAAAATGGAGGGCAAAAACCTTATCAGCAGTTTGAAACACTGAGGCATCAGCCAAATAGTCTTACTTATAGCCATAATGGCAGGTTTCAGATGGAAAATGAGTTCCGCAGGACCGTTAAGCCTATCGGAGTCAGAAGAGCTAAATGTCAAAGCATCGGGCGGTAAATTTCCCTGTCGGTGAATGGAATGACATCAACGTCGGAAGGTTAGCGCATTCCATAGCTACAATAGTGGAAGATGAAAATACTACGGGCCCCGCGGTCAAAAGATGAAAACGGTGAAACCTAGACAAAGCATCGGCGAGTGGAGTGGTTATATGGAAGACACTTAGTTTGCTCAGGAGCCGTAATGACAGAAAGCAAACAGACTACAGCCTTCGATCAAAACCATAATCTTTCTGATAAGGCACAGAAATCATCATGAAACGTTTAGTGTTAAAAAAACCTAAGGTCATGCAATGGCTTCACAAAATCAAACAACCTCGACCCAAAATTTGATCAACCTCCAATAATGCAAAGTCAAAACAACACAACATGACATCGAAGAAGTCAAAGACTATCCTATGGAATGCTCATCGTTCAGCTTCCGCAACGGAGGCTCCCTAAGGAAACATGGATCCGATACGTTGTCTAAAAGGCCTCCAAAACAGTGGCTAGAAGGAGAAATATGCTTTCGAAAACAAATAAAGAAATCGCAGATCAAAGGGCAAAAACCAAACTCTAAATTCCACAACCCACAACAGCTTCAAAGATAAGCAATTTTCCAAAAAGCATGAAGAGAGTTAACCTCAAAATAGTCCAAACTTGTAGCAAAAGGAAAACAAAAACAGAGTTCATGGATCCAAACGATTCTAGGCAATGATAAAAATTAATAAGGGGGGCCAAAATTTCAAAAAATTGGGGAGACAGTTGCAGCTGCAACAATTGGTGACTACCCAGTGGACCTAGATCTCTGGACAATTATTTCTTGAGTAACAGACTATTTAACAAAAAATGAACATGTTGAATTTTTCCAGATATCTAGATTTCTCAAATGGAAAATATATGTACTTTTAATCATTGATGATAGTCCATTTAGGAGAATGGAAACCAAGATTTCCAAGTCAAGATAACTCTTTTGAGGCTAGGAAGATGAGTTTCATTTGTTACCTCTGCCTTCAGGTAGCTGCCAGCTTGGTCACCATATGATTGTAGCATAAGGTAAACATAAATATTCATTTGTTCCTCATTCCCATGCCATTTTGCACCTTTTCTGCTTTTGAACTTTTGTCTTTTTCATATGAGTCCTCCTGCATGCCTTTCTTTCTAAATTTTTTGATTCAGGATCCTCTATCCATAGTGTCCTTTTATGTGAGAGACGTATTCAATTTTCAGCTCACAGACGGAGAGAAACTTTTGGCAATTTAGAATTTGTATGGTTCAGTATTTTGTTTTGACACATAATGCTTTCATAGGAGCTTTTGACTCTTATCTGCCTTTTGGAATTCAATTCTTGGCATGGGATCATTTGTATATAATATAATGTTTACCCTGCTTCCTTTCCATGGGCCCTTTGTTGTCACTCCCTAGGAAATTTTAAAATGTGAGATGGACGGAGCCTCAAAATAGTATTCCAGACTTTTTGATTCTGGTTTATTTTACAAGGATTAAGCAGGACTTCAATGTGTTCATAGCCATTCGGGAAAACTGCTAAAATAGAAGAAATTCTTTTAGATAAACAATAATACACAGTCTTACACCCAAGAACTTTGATCATTCCAGAATTCTGATGTTCTCCATGCAACCAAGAGTTTTCCTCTATTGAACAGTAAAAATTTAAACTAAAACAAAACAGAACTACATAAATCAAAGTAAATAGGCAAGTCAAATTATTTATATACAAGATAAAAGAACAAAAACAAAACTCAGGAAAAATAAAGTTTGAGAACTAAACCATTTATTGGTAAGTTCTCCTCCCACCCCTATAAATCTTGCAATTTATAGGTTGAGGGGCCAAGCTTTGCTGCAATCTGGAAAGTTCCTACCCATAACTGTTGAATTTTTGTGTGTTTTCCTTTCTCATCATGGGGATGGTCCCACTTGAGAACCAAATATCCCACCTCGAATTCTTTTGTTCCATCCTTGTGTTTATCAAACCATCTCTTTACTCCCTCTTGTTTTTTTTTAAAGCATTCTCCGGCCTTAGATCGAGACTCTTCTGCCTTCAAGAGATTATATATCCTCATTTTCAAGACTTCATTATCTGATCCTCTGGATTCTTTAGCGATTATGGAAGAGGGTAACATGATATTGGGGGGTAGAATGGCCTCTTTCCCATAAACAAGGGTATACGGGGACACACCTAACGAAGTCTTGGGGGTGACCCTATCAGCCTAAAGAGCATTTGGTAACGCTGAGTGCCAACTCCTCTAATTTTCTATCACTTTCTTTTTTAAAATCCTAATCAGATTCTTGTTTGTGGATTCAGCTAAACCATTTCCTTGTGGATAGTAACTAGCAGAGTAATGCAACTTAATTCCTTTCTCATGAGCAAATGCAGTTAATCTAATGGAGGAAATGTAAGTAGCATTATCGAAAACTAAATAAATTGGAACTCCAAACCTGGTCATAATATGGTCTTGCAAAAAGGCCATGACTGCGTCTTCATTTACTTTACGCAACGGAATGGCTTCGACCCACCGAGTGAAGTTGTGGGTTGCTGTCAGAATATACTTGTGTTGTAGAGAAGAATTCAGCTTTATCTCCCCAATGATATCCAACCCCCATTGCTCAAAAGGATCTGTTATCATCACAGGATTTAACGGTCCTGCTGCTTTAGCTTGTCTTCCACTACACCTTTGACAAATGTCGCACTTTCTGACATGGGCGTGTGCATCTTTCAATAGCGTGGGACAATAGTATCCAGCTCTAAGAATTTTATGAGCTGTAGTATCTTCGGAAAAATGTCCTCTAGCAGGACCATCATGTAAATCTATCATTACCTTCTTTGCATCTTCTTTCTCTAAGCATCTAAGAAGAACTCCATGGTAATTCTTCCTGAATAATATTCCTTCAATAATTTGATATGAGGCTGATTTAAGATGCAGTGCTCTTCTTTTCCTAGAATTCCAATGTTCTGGTAACAATCCTGCTTGAAGGTAATGCACAAGGTCTCGATACCAAGATTCTGGAGCTATGAAAAGAGGACATACATCCATTAAATGTAACTCAGCTTCATCTTCCCAGTCATGTTCTTTATTGTCTTTACTTGCAGTCATTAGTTTGCACAATCCTTGCCTTTTGACAATGGAGGCTGGCCTGAATTCGAGGTCATACTCCTGTAGAGCTATTACCCAGTTGCCTCTCCTTTCTCCTAGCTCCTTTTGTACGAAAAGAGACCTCACAGCTGGGTGTGGAACTATTACCTTTGTCCGATTCTTCAGTATATATGGTCTGAATTGTTTCACTGATTTGAACACTACATAATCTTGTTTATCCACAGCAGGGTAATTCAATTCGGCCCCTTTCAGGCTAGTGCTCATAAATGATATGGGGAACTCATCTCCCCCATCTTCTTTCTGGGTCAGCACCACTGCTAGTGAATCACCAGAGGCGAAAGTGTACAAAATAAAATCTTTATCAAAATCCAGACTTTTGAGGGAAGGTGCATGTGCAATAGCTATTTTAATCTTACTAAATGCATTCTTCTCTACATCAGTCCATTTGAACTGTACACTTTGCTTTACCATTTGCTGCAAAGGTTTATCAATTTGAGTGAAATCTGGCACAAACCTTCGCACGAAGTTTATTGTCCCCATAAATGATTGCATGCCCTTTTTATTATGGGGCAAGGGAATATGTTCAATGGCTTTGATCCTTTCTGGGTCTATGGAGATCCCCTTCTTTGACACCATGTGACCCAACAAATTACCTTATGTAACAGCAAACACGCACTTCTTGGGGTTTAGTGAGATACCATATTTCCGGTAGCGTTCAAAAATCTGCTTTAGATGAAATGCGTGTTACTCTCTTTTCTTCGAAAATATCATGATGTCATCGAGGTATACTATAGCACTGCGGCCAATCAGACCATGGAAAGCTATGTCCATGGCCCTCTGGAAGGTAGCTCCAGCGTTTATGAGCCCAAAATGCATCCTTCTATAAGAAAAAGTTTCCCACCTGGTCCTAAATATCATTTTTAGTCTATCTTCTTCGGCTACTAATACTTGATTGTAGCCTAAGAATCCATCTAATAAAGAGAATAGTTCAAAACCTGAAACCATTTACAGTATTTTCTCCATGGGTGGAACAGGATAATTGTCTTTATCTGAAGCACGATTTAAGTTTCTAAAATCCACACATAACCTGATTTCTCCATATTTCTTCCTCACTGGTACCAGATTTGAAACCCATTCCGAGTGTCTAACCTTAAAAATGATTCTAGCATCCAATAATTTCTTAACTTCACTCTGGATTAGAGGTTCCAATTTTGGATGCATTTTCCTTAAAGGCTGCTGACAAGTTTTGATTCTAGATTTGATGGGGACAACATGCTAGATAATATTGGTGTCATATGTCTTCAGATCTTCATACGTCCAGGCAAAAACATCTTTGTATTGCTTGAAAAGAACGATGAACTTATCCCTTTCAGCTGGTGAACAACATTTTCCAAGATTCACATATTTAGGCTTCATCTCAGTCCCCAAATTAATCAACTCGAACTGTAGAGATGAGCTATGAGTCTTCACATTTGTTGGTCTTATAAATTTTTCATTTAAATCAAACATCCGTTCTAAAGTTCTGACTCCCTTAGGGATGAAATTATCGAATTTTAGCTCAGCATGATGTTCTTCATCATCAATAATCTCCCCTTTGAATTCCTTGTCATTCATTAAGCATTCTATAATCTGTTGATCGTCATCGATCACTCATATATTGGTAATCATATCTGGAACCAAGGGCCTGAACAACAATTCAATAGAGCACCGATTATTAGAGGGCACAAGCCTCGCAGTTGATGTGGCCAACAAGTCAGCTGCTACATTCTTAAGTCTTGGAATTGATACAATGTTAAATGCATTAAAACATTTAAGTAAATCCCATACTTCATTTTGATAAGCTTTTAAATGAGGAGAAATGCAATGTATTTGATTCCGAATTTGTTTTACAATTATTTTAGAGTCTCCAAACACTTTCAGATTATTTGCCTTTAATTCAATTTCTTTCCTTAACCCCTGAACCAACGCTTCATATTCAACTGTGTTATTGGTACATTCAAAATCTAACCTACATGAAAGAAAATGTTTGTTTTTCATAGGGTCAATCAGGACACAGCCGGCTCCCGACCTCTCTAAAGTTTTAGAACCATCAAAGAAAAGCGTCCAAAAATCGCTACCTACTATTGCATGAGAACTAACATCTACATCTACAACTAAGTCTACTATTTTACAATCGATTTCATCAGCCCGTGAAAACCGAAGGAGATCAGGCTCAGTGTCTGATGTATCGCTGGCTTCTTCCACTTGATAGTTTCCCGGTTCTAACTCAATAAAATAGTTTCCCAAAACAGGATCCACTGATTCATTTTTATCTTCGAACTGAGTAACATTGTGTTTCATGTGGGGCTCCCTCAACACTTTAATTTGATTTGGGCTTCCTTTATATGTCAGCCATAGATGTGACTAGTCTGAGGAAAAATATCCGTTCAGCTTAGCCGACCAATCCCTGCTCAAAACAAGTCCATAAGCTTCCAGTATGTCAGCCACCACAATATCGATGATTCGACACACCTTATCATTGGAAGATAAGCGAATGAGAACATCCTCGATTTCTCCAATTACCTTCACATTCATTCTATCCAACTGAACAACCTTCCAGGTAGATGGTTTAGGTTGTCCATTTATCTTTTTGCAGATCGACAATGACATGCCATTGACTGATTCCCCCAAGTCTACTAGGCAGTTATGCATGTTGTGGCTAAAGATTTCAAAAGTAAGGAGAAAAGGTGGATTTTTACTTTTAGGCTTACCTCCCATACTTGCTTCACCAATTTCTTCTTCTTGAGGCTGATTGTCAATGGGCAGCCTCTCCTTTGATGCTTCAAGCACTTTTAATAGCTTTTCTTTTTGTTGTGGCACATTGCACATTTCAAATAATGAGATGTTTTCCCTCACCTTATTGATGTCCTCCACAATGTCATACTCCATCTTATGTTTATTGAGATTCTATCTAATATTATTTTCTTCGTTGGGCTTAGTAGGCATGTGAGTCTGTCCAAGATTTTGACTGGTGATGGTAAACTCCGGAATTTTATTAGCTGAGGAACTCTTTTGGAATTTCTTAACATTCTTTTGAAGTATTTTGATCTTGGGGAGCATAAGACTGTTTTCCTTAATCAACCCCTGGCTTCTTGTTGTCACATTTGTTTCCAGGATGCCCTCGTGTCTCAGATAATTTTCTTCCTCGGCATCAAACAAAGATACACAGTCACATAAAACCATGGCTACATCTTCCTATTTTTCTGTTGATTTACTGTTATCTTTCCTTTCGTCATCGTTGTTTTCAGTTAACTTGGAATCTAAAATATGATTCATGACCAACGTCATTGAATTTATCCATTGAGGATAGTTCTTTTCAGAATGGGGTTGTTGATGGAAGGTACAGAAGTTATCCATTCCTACCTCTGTTAAGTTCATAGATGCAGGGCTGTGAGGAGGATGTTGGGATTGATTGTTATCTTCCCTTTTCTTGTAATAAGGCTTGTAGAACTTTTGGGCTTCCTTCTCCTTTTCCAAGTCTATGATTCTGTTAGAAAGCTTCTGCATCATTTTTGCCATTCCTTCGAAATATGGTGATTGCTCCTCTTTGGGCTTAGTAAACAATAAAGCTTTCCTCCCGACATTTTTTTCTCTTGATCATTCAGGATAATCTTCGATACTTTCCCTTTCGGCCTCTACTTTTTCTGCTTCCTCATAAGTCTCAGCTAGCGTAGGTTTTGCCTTCATTTTGGAAAACATGGCCAAATCGGGCCCTAGAGTTGAGGTATAATATTCAATCAATACTTTATCCGAGGGTTTGTCAGCTTCAGAAAAATTCTTAAGATAGGCTGTGAATCTTTGGGTAAAACTATGCACCTTCTATTTTCTTTCTTTCTTTAAGTCACATTGTCCTTTCATAAGAGCTGCATGATTTTTTTGGGTCGCATATTTATTTCTAAAAATCCTTTCAAAGGTATCCCAATCAGGGATAGACTTGGCAGGCAAACCAAAATACCATGGCGGTGCTATTCCTTTAAGAGTGTGTGGAAAAAGTCTACAAACCACATCCTCATATTCCCCAGCCCTTAATCCTTCTATTGCTAGATAGAAACTCTGCAAGTGGTCATCTACTAACATCTTCTCGTTTGGATCAAACTTGGGTAGCATCTTTTCAAAAGATTGAGGTAAATCATGCAAAGGAGGTGTTAGGTTTAAAGGTGATCTGGCTTTCCAAGCAGGTGGTGGATTTGGTGGGTTGGGTGGTTGATTTTCGTTCACGCCTGCCATGAGTCTTGGTGGGGAGTGAGATGGTGAATGAATAGGAGTGTGAACAGGATAACCATAAGGAGTATCCATGCCTACTTGATTCAAAGGCTGTACAGCTTCCTATAGTGCTACTTCTACTAATTCTTCCCAATCTCCCACTAACACTGAATCCTCTAATATAGGACGATCTTTCCTTTTATATTCTCTTTTGGGCAATTCAGGGATGATAGGTAATCCTCCAATACTCTTCACGTATTCCCTAGTGTGTCTTCTCATATCATTAACAACTTCGTTGTCCACAAAATACAAATGTTCTCTACCTCTCTCTTCAGGAATTGGATTGGGAAACAGACTGCCTTCTGAACTGTTACCGGTGGAATGATCTCAGAAAATGTTAGGAACCCATGTCAATCCTTCCCTTTACCATGTTATATATTGTTGTTGGATGTATATTCTTTGTAAGTCATCCCATAGTAATTGTTGATCCATAGTTTGTGTTATTGTTGTTGGGCGCATATGCTTTGTAAGCCGCCTGTAGTATTTGTTGATCCATAGTTTATATTGGCCCATGGTTTTGACCCATAGTATTGGCGCCTATTTTTAGTATATAAGTGTGTGTTGAGGCCAAGGAAGGCATCGTGAAGTTATTTTGTATTGAGCTTGCTCAAAGGAGGTTTCCCCCTCGAAGTGGCCTGCGATTAATATAAAAGTGATTTTGAGCTCTGCTGCTATATCGTGTATTTTGATTAATTATTTGCTGCAAGGTCCTCACATCTGGTATCAGAGCACTTTCTTGGGCTCGTTGGGTGAAATTTTTGCCCAAATTTTTTTTTGCTTCTGTTGCAGGTTCGGATCTAGGAATAATCCCTATCTGCTTAACTATGGGAAGTACTTGGGCATAAGCCCTAAAACTCATTGTGAGGAGTACCACAGGAACCCCGAAGTAGCTGGCCCATTGAGAGGACCTGCCAGCGAAAAGGGCAACGACCCCTACCTGATTGACTAGTTCCCACCCGTGAGGTAAACTAAGAGCTGTCGTTTGTGGCCAAGCGGTTATCAATTTTACCTAAGCCGTGGAGTGAGGGGTACTGCCCCAATACGCAAGCCGTCAGACATCATTGGTGGCCGAGTGATTCCCTTGAACCGATAGGAAGCCGCACATACCTGGGGTCCATATCTATTTTCAGTTGCACAATCGCATATTTCCTCTGTCCAAAACTGTTGCTAGTCAGTTCCGCGCCATTGCAGATCCATTTGTTGCCAATCACTTCCGCGCCATTGTAGATTCCACTATTTCCGATCACTTTCGCGCCGTTGCAGATCCCTTCCTGTAAAAAAAAAAAAATTCTGTTTTTCGGCCATATCTCCTTGGCTTCAACACTATTTTCCCTGAAACTTCACTGACACCTCTACAATTCCATTCTGCATATTTCATTCCTGAAGACCCTATCCCAAATTCCACTTCCCAAGACCCGAAATCCCACATTTGTCTATTTTTAGGGTTTTCCATAACTCCTTCGATTTTCACCCAAACGCCTTCAAGTTTTGCCACTGTATTCCTTTCCTCATTCTACTTCTTTGTCCATCTCTACCAAATTTTCTCATTCTTTCACCCCGCTCCTAAAATCCCCATTTTTTGCTTCCTTGTCCTTTCGACAGTGTCCAAAACTTACTCAAACCCAAATTACC
>LPNX010330761.1:24505-35049 GCA_001517045.1 Pseudotsuga menziesii
CAGAATACAAGATGGCAGCCCAACAGCGCTCCAAATCCTCTTTTGTTCCCTTCCGAAATATGGGTTCTCAACGACCTCCCATTCCACCAGCTCCTCGCTCACCTCCAATCAAGCATTTGTCTAAAACAGAGATGCAGACACACAGAGAAAAAGGGCTTTGTTATAATTGTGATGAGAAATTCACTCGGGGACATCGATGTGTTCAACAAAAGCTCTATCTCTTGGATGTGGATTCTCCACTTGCCTCTGAAATTGGTGAAGAAGCTCCCGATCCAATGGATGCTCCGGTTGACATTCAGGAGCCGCCTACTGACCCTTCATCTCAGGATGACCAGCCCGAGATATACCTCCATGCTTTAGCTGGAGTCACTGCCCCCCAAACAATGCGGGTACGCGGTTACTTCAAGAATCTTCCTCTTACCATACTCATTGATTCTGGCAGCACTCATAATTTCATTGACCCTCGGATCGCCAAACAAGTTGATTGTTTTATCCATCCTTGCTCCAACTTTGAAGTCATGGTTGCCAATGGGGGCACCTTACCTTGAAAAGGGAAGTGTCGTAATGTGCGTATCTCTATGGGAGATTATAACCTCCGCTCTAACATGTTTGCCTTGACCTTAGGTGGATGTGATGTGGTTTTGGGCGCTCAATGGCTGCGCACACTTGGCCTCATATTATGGGATTTTGCTGAACTTTGGATGCAGTTCTCCCCCGATGGACACAAACACACATTGAAAGGATTACAACTAGGGTCTCTTAGCATCATCAGTTCACATCGCATGGAAAAACTCCTGAAGAAGAGTTCCCATGGTGTCATCGCTCAGCTCCATTCCATTCAAATGCAACCATCAGCGGCCCCCACTACTCCTTTGGATCTCCAACAAATTCTGGATCGATATACAGGTGTTTTTGCTGAACCAATGGGACTTCCACCTTCATGACCAGAGGACCATCATATTCAGCTCCTTCCTGGAAGCATTCCTCCCAACATCAGGCCCTATCGCTACCCATTTCACCAAAAAATAGAGATTGAACTCCTCGTTAGGGACTTACTGAAGCAAGGTATTATTCGCCCAAGCACAAGTTCCTTTTCTTCACCAGTTCTTCTTGTCCGCAAAAAAGATGGTTCATGGCACCTCTGCATTGAATTTCGAGCACTTAATCACCTCACCATCAAGGATAAG
Source organism: Pseudotsuga menziesii (assembly GCA_001517045.1). Taxonomy (NCBI): domain Eukaryota; kingdom Viridiplantae; phylum Streptophyta; class Pinopsida; order Pinales; family Pinaceae; genus Pseudotsuga; species Pseudotsuga menziesii. Next base: position 25,693 of record LPNX010330761.1, read on the forward strand.
TTTCCAATTCCTATTGTTGATGAGCTTCTTGATGAGCTTCATGGTGCTCAATTTTTCTCCAAGTTGGATCTTCGCTCTGGGTATCATCAAATTCGGGTTCATGAGGATGATATCCCTAAAACAGCTTTCCGCACACATGATGGCCACTATGAGTTTTGGTCAAGCCCTTTGGTCTCACTAATGCTCCTTCCACATTCTAGGCCTTGATGAATAAAATATTCCAACCCTATTTGCAGAAATTCATTCTAGTATTTTTTGATGATATCCTCATCTACAGTAAAACATGGGCTGAACATCTCCAGCATCTGGCTCTTGTAATGCAACTTTTCTCTGATCATCATCTCCATGCCAAAAAGTCTAAATGTGTTTTTGGCCAAAAGGAAGTTGAGTATCTCAAGAGCCTTCGTGGTTTTTTGGGGTTGACTGGCTACTACCGCAAGTTTGTCAAGGATTATGGGAAGCTTGCAGCTCCATTAACTGCTTTGTTGAAAAAGGATGCTTTTACATGGACACATGTTACTGAGTGTGCATTTGACAAGCTGAAACAAGCTATGTGTACTACACCTGTTCTAGCTATGCCCGATTTTTCCAAGCCCTTCACTATTGAGAGTGATGCTTGCGGCAATGGACTTGGTGTTGTTCTCCTTCAAGATGAACACCCCATTGCGTTCACCAGCAAATCCCTTTCCGGTAAGAATTTAGCTGCCTCTACATATGAGAAGGAAATGACGGCTATTTTGCATGCAGTAGAAAAGTGGCGACCCTACCTCTTAGGGAATCATTTCTGCATCAAGACTGATCACCAGAGTCTGAAATATTTCCTAGAACAGCGTGTATCCTCCCCAACACAACAGAAATGGGTTAGCAAACTCATGGGTTATGACTATGAGATCACTTATAAGAAGGGTAAGGACAATATTGTGGTGGATGCCCTTTCTCGCACATTTGATGACCAAGGTTCTCTTTCCGTGATTGCTATGCCTATTCCAAATTGGTTGCAATCGGTTCAACAGGGTTATGTCAATGACTCTTCATTATCTCAAATCATCCAATGCTTGGAAAACAAACCTTCTGATGTCCCACAGTACTCTTGGGATGGTGCTTCACTGAGATACAAGGGTCGTCTGGTGCTTCCCCAGAACACATCTCTTCAACAAGCTATCTTCTATGAATTCCATGCTTCTCCATTAGCTGGGCACTCTAGTTTTCTCAAAACGTATGAATGGACACGGCGCAACTTCTTTTGGTAGGGCATGAAAAGGACAATTCAACAGATGGTGGCTGAACGTGATACCTACCAGCGCAATAAGGGTGAAACAACACCCCTTCCGGGATTGCTCGAACCCTTGCCCATACCTACCCGGATATGGACAGATATTTCTATGGATTTCATTGAAGGGATCCCTAAATCTAGAGGGAAGACTGTGATTTTGGTTGTGGTTGATCGTCTCTCCAAATATAGTCATTTTTGTGCTCTCAGCCATCCCTATACAGCCTCCTCCATTGCTCAAATTTTCCTGGACCATATCTTTCGTCTTCATGGAATGCCTTCTTCCATTGTCTCGGATCGTGATACAACTTTCACCAGTCATTTTTGGACAGAACTCTTTCACCACACTGGCACCAAACTGAAGATGAGTTCAGGTTATGACCCCCAAACAGATGGTCAGACTGAAATTATCAATAAATGCTTGGAAACTTATCTTCGTTGCTTCTCCTCTGATCAACAACATCAGTGGGCAAAGTGGCTCCCTCTCGCTGAATGGTGGTACAATATCTCTTACCACACTGCCTCTAAAATGACTCCATATGAAGCCGTTTATGGTCAGTCACCACCATTTCTTCTTCCTTACACCCCCAGCAGTTCTCCAGTTCAGGAAGTTGATGCGGTCCTTCGAAACCGCGATGAGGTTCTTCGCATTTTGCACGAAAATATTCACATGGCAAGAAATCGCATGAAGCAACAAGCTGATCAGCACCGTTCTGAGCACACTTTTGAAGCCGGTGATATGGTTTTTCTTTGTCTCTAGCCTTACAAGCAATCCTCACTAAAACTCAAAGGGAATCATAAGCTCGCTCCAAAGTTCTATGGGCCATATAGGATTCTTCAGAAGATTGGGTATGTTGCTTATAAATTGGAACTTCCTCCTTTTTCCCACATTCATCCAGTATTTCATGTCTCTTGTCTGAAGAAAGTTCTTGGCACCAACATCACAGGCCAAACTATTTTACCAGAACTGGATAATAAAGGATCCATCTTTTTGGAGCCAGAGGCTGTCCTCAATAAGCGCACTCTATCACAGAGGTCTTAATTCAATGGCACGGAATGCATCCCAAGGATTCTACGTGGGAACCACTCCTTCAAATTCAGTGACAATTTCCACATCTAAAGCTTTGAGGACAAAGCTTTTTCTAAGGGGGAGGGGATGTTAGGAACCCATGTCAATCCTTCTCTTTACCGTGCTAGTATATTGTTGTTGGACGCATATGCTTTGTAAGTCGTCCCATAGTAATTGTTGATCCATAGTTTGTGTTATTGTTGTTGGACGCATATGCTTTGTAAGCCGCCTGTAGTATTTGTTGATCCATAGTTTATATTGGCCCATGGTTTTGACCCATAGTATTGGCGCCTATTTTTAGTATATAAGTGTGTGTTGAGGCCAAGGAAGGCACCGTGAAGTTATTTTGTATTGAGCTTGCTCAAAGGAGGTTGCCCCATCGAAGTGGCCTGCGATTAATATAAAAGTGATTTTGAGTTCTGCTGCTATATCGTGTATTTTGATTAATTATTTGCTGCAGGGTCCTCACAGAAAAACGGGTTTCCTTGGCCAGCCATGCACTGGCAGCCCTCCTTCTAGTGCCAGAAACTGTTGAGGCCTTGAAATTCACAGGAAACAACAGCGAGGGATTCTCCCCAGTAAACATTCCCAACTAGCCCGTGACTGTTTGGTGTAGGGAATCCATCCGGTTTGCTGTCCTGCTACCGTAGGTCAAGTAACAAAAATAAAAGGTTTTACCGGTTGCATCCCGGTCCATCATATATATTTTTGTATTTTTTGACTTTAAGTATGATATGCAAGTGCCTATCTAATATGCATATTGATCAAGGATGCAAGGAGTGGTCACAATGTGATGCGCAGGTTCTTACCTCTCGTCTTAGACTCTCTCGCATCTAAAATCACACGCAACTAGAAAATACATACTAACTAAGTTATCTCTAGAGAGAAAAATATTTATTCATGAGTAATGTAATACCGTTCACATGTTAAGGTAAATCACAGATAGTTGTTCTTAGAACCAAACACATAAACATGAATAAAGATATACACAACAAGATATCTCATCAACAGTTAAAACCTCCATTACTCATAGTGGAAATTATCACAGAATATACCAGAGAACATTCAAATAAGGACATAGATTCAAAAAGTTAGAAAGTTCTCACAGTTAATGAAACACAGTCAAAAACAAAATAGTTCCTCTTCAACATTGTTCATTTTATCTCATTTGAACATTCCACACAGCACCTTCTCCAATAGGGAAAATTTGCAATTTCTTATTGTAAAATGAAGTAGTTCCTCTTACAAACAACAGCTCACAAGTTTTTCTAGGGAAAAAGCCCCCTATTCCCTCTAACTTTCCTATATTTATACAAAAAACCCCCAAAACCTTTGGGTTCCCCCTGCCCCTTGACCTTCTGGTTTCCCAGACCATTTTAATCTCACAGTTTTGTCAGTTTGTGAGTGCTCATGATTCGTATAATGCGTTACATTTTCGGATTTCAACTTATGAGGACTTCATAAAACAAGACCAGCTCAGTAACTGCTGAACCTTTTCCAAAAACGAGGCCTCTGTTGGTATTTATTCTACTTTGTCTTTCATTTGTCCCTTTTTTAAATCCGTTGATTTCAGAACAAACTTTGCTTATCACTTTTAGCCAACTTTCCTCAGCTTTGTCCTTTAACTACGTCTTCTTGCAGCAGCAAATCTGAAGGATCTTCCGAGTTCACCTGTAGTTCAACAACATTTCATCATTAATTAGGATTGCATCTTTTCAATAAACTTAAACCATACTAACAACACAAATTGATTCTCAAAATGAGACTCTGTACTGCACTCTTGTTGCGAAAGCCCTAACAGGAATAAAAAACCAACCAACGTTCGCACAGGGTTTAAAAATTCACAAGATGGCAGGAAAAAAACCTTATCGATGGCTTGAAACACTGAGACATCAGCCGAACAGTCTTACTTACAACCAAAATGGCAGGTTTTAGACGAACAATGAGTTCCACAGGACCGTTAAGCCTATGAGAGTCGAAAGAGCTAAATGCCAAAGCATCGGGCGGTAAAGTTCCCTGTCGGCGAACGGAATGACATCAATGTCGAAAGGTTAGCGCATTCCATAGCTGCAATAGCGGAAGATGAAAATACTATGGGCCTCATGATCAAAAGATGAAAATGGTGAAACCTAGACAAAGCATCGGTGAGCAGAGTGGTTATATGGTAGACACTTAGTTCCCTCAGGAGCCGCAATGGCGGAAAGCAAACAGACTATAGCCTTCGATTAAAACCATACACTTTCCGATAAGGCGCAGAAATCATCATGAAACGTTAAGTGTTCGGAAAACCTAAGGTCATGTATCGGCTTCACAAAATCAAACAACCCCTACCCAAAATTCGATCAACCTCCGATAATGCAAACAAGTCAAAACAACACAACATGACATCGGAGAAGTCAAAGACTATCCTGCAGAACGCTCATTGTTCAGCTTCCGCAACAGAGGCTCCCTAAGGAAACATGGCTCTGATACATTGTCTAAAAGGCCTCTGAAATAGTGGCTAGAAGGAGAAATATGCTTCTGAGAACAAAGAAAGAAATCGTAGATCAAAGGGAAAAAACCAAACTCTAAATTCCACAACCCACAGTAGTTTCAAACATAAGCAATTTTCTAAAAAGCATGAAGAGAGTTAACCTCAAAATAGTCCAAACTTGTAGCAAAAAGAAAACAAAAACAGAGTTCATGGATCCAAATGATTCTAGGCAATGATAAAAATTAATAAGGGGGCCAAAATTTCAAAAATTTGGGGAGACAGTTGCAGCTGCAACAAGCTGCAACAATTTCCCAAAATTCTAAAAATTTCGGGGCCCTCCTTTTTATTTATTTTTCTCAGCTTGTTTGGGTTTGCTTGATTTTGCTGATGTTTGTTCAAGGAATATCTTCATGACAATGCTGTTAGTGTTGTTCTATGGCTTACATTGAGTTCTTACCCTACTGTTAGAAGTTGTTGAGACTATGGATCGGAAATGCAGTTAACTACGCGCCCGCCGTTGCGGAGATGTAGTTGAGAGACGGTCCAATCCAAGGTATACTTCCTTCGATGCACTTTACTTTTATTTTTCTCATTATTGGTGGCCTTATCGAAATACCGTCAAAAATTGTTGACTCTACAGTTTCCTTCGTTGCGGATGATGTATTGCGAGCCCCTCGATGGATGTTTTGATTTTTTTCGATCCCCACCCGTTTTTTATTCGCAAGACCACAGTCTTGTAGCTTTTGTTGTTGTGGCTCTAGAAGGTGCTATTCTTCTGATTTAGTTTGACTATGTTTGCTGCTTGGCCGATATTTTTCACTTAAGTCATGTTTGTTTTACCTCTAATTTTGACTAGTCTGTGAAACTCGTTGTCTTTACGGTTTCTGTTGTTGCGGCGCTTCAACCAACTATTGGTCCGATGTCTTAGTCTGGTGAGCTCCGATGCAAATCGTTTATCTATTGCTCTTGCCAATGTTCCATTTGACACTGCGGATCTCATAGTTGTTTCATCATCCACCATTGTGGAGGGGCAGCTGACATGATCGCTGATCCCCTAGTCATTTTGTCGCCCGATGGTCATGTTTTCCCGTCGATTGTTTGTTTTACTGGGATATATATATTTTGGGGATGGGAGTTTATTTTATATTATTTTTTCTATGAACTCATGCCCGTGCTGTCATTATTGTTGTAAACAGAACATCGTACTCACTATCGGCAGCCCTTTCCTAGGTGGCGCCTCCGTGGAGGTTTGTGGATTCTTCTCACGGGTCGCACAGTGCCTTTCCAGGTAGGCCATTATTCTCGTTTCTACCTCTTCCTTTCAAATTGTTGAATTGGGGTTTGTTGCCCTTAGTTAGTTCCCACCTCTGCAGTTAATGAATACCTAGTTGCACGTTTTCAGCACTTATATAGTTCATGTAGACGGTATGGCTGTCCGGTGGGGGGTTTTTGTTTGTTGAATGATTAAATTCCCTGCCGTTATGAGTTTGCGACCCGCACCCAGCTGCTTGGGAAACCGGTGTAGATGGGCATTACGATGTCTGCACCAGTTTCCCCCAGTCTATGTATGGCCGTTCGGGGAGGGTAGTTCCTTGTTAGTTTATAGAGGAAAGCGTTTCTTGTTTATTTCAAAGTACCGAGGTTTTGGTTTCCCATTCTTTGGGTTGCTAGCGTTTCTTGTTAACTAGGGTTGCGGTTTTTAAGTGCACCTCGTTTCGAATGAGATTGAGAATAGGACGTTTTATTTCATAGCACTGAGGGGGTAGTTTGAGACTATTTTTTTTTACAGGGGGGGATTTTCTTCATTTCATCAAGGACATGTTGTTATGAGTTGATTGCACAAATTTTAGGCATGGGAAGGATTTAGTACTTTTGCATATTTATTTTGTGCAAGAACCTTGGTAGTTAAATGTTGTTTGTTTATTTTTCATAGCTTCAACCATGACTAGCCTAAACGAGGTAAATGCTCATGTCGTTTGCTTCCATTATTTGAATGTTATTTAGAAATGGATGAACATGACCTAAAGGATTTTGTGTATGACAGGGAAATCCTTTCAAATATGAGATGTCTAAAAGGCAGAAGAAGAAAGCCCCTATAGTGGAGGAGGAACCTGATGTTGAAATTGTCACCAAGGTTGAATACACTTACGAAGACACCAGATGCATAGTGGGTGTGGAACCTAAATATAAATGGGGGGAAATCTACAGACTGATAACACATCGGGAGGTACCTGACATAGGTTTTGAGGAAGAAACCATATATGCAAATATAGAGAGATCTGCTTTGATGAGGGTTGGTACCGGACCTGAGCTTTTCCCATGCTCAGAGGTGATTGGATGGATTCTTCCTAGGGTAGACATAACTACCATGATTTTGGCCAACATTGACAAATAGGGTTATGCTGCTTATAGCCCTGGTTATGTATCACTAGCCTACCACTTACCGGAAGCCCAGGTTTACTTGATTGAAGACTGGCTAAAGAAAATTAATCTGGACCTAGTTGAGAGATTGAAGAGAATGCTGGTACCTGGAAAGAGTTTCAGAACTAGGCCATCAGAGGAATATGACACTGCCACCTTAAGGAACCCTTATAGGTTCATTGCCTTGATGCTGAACAAGATTTTCAGGAGGGCCCACGGTAAAAATTTTAAGTTGGGGTGGGTTCCTATCCTCTTCTATGTTGCAACCCAAGGGACCGTGTTCAACTAGGCGAACATTGTATCAAACAGTCTCTCGTCCTGCATTGCTTCAGCCTTGGGAAGGGTGTCCCAGAAAAAATCAGAGTTCTACATGAGCTCTATACTCATTGATTGCATACTATGAAATCAACCATTCCCAAAGATGAGGTGTATTTGGGACCCAGAGAGAACACTGGTATACTCAGCTTACAAGCCACTGTGGGCTCATAAATACTATAGCCACTACAGAGAAGTGTGTGAACACTTCATTATGCCATTATATACAATGATTTTCTTAAAAGAATGCAATTACATGTCTGAAGAAGCATTGCAGGTTATTGAAGAATGTGTTGATTACTATTTAATGGAGGATGGAATGTATATTAGAATGTATGGTTGTTCCAAAGCACCTTCACTGCTACCAAAATATGCCACTGATTATGTGGTACACAAGGAGGCAGTTAGGCAGGTCTTCTTGGATGGCATAGAGAGTTTTCTATTTGAACATAAGAAGGCAACTTATCCTCCCTTACCATTCAGGTTGGGAAGTTATAAGTTCTCAAGGGTTAAGAAAGCTGATGAATTTGTAGAAGAATTGGAGAAATTCCATTTTGGGGAAATAAATTTCCATAGGAATGACTCCCGGAATAAATTGGTAGAACACTGCAGGGAAGCAAATGTACATTTTGAGTATACAAGCCACTGGGATAAAGACGAATCAATTTTCCGAAATGTAGAAAATATAAGTGCATTAATAAGAAGATTTAAAAAGAAAATCACTACCAAAGGCGGGAAAGGACAAGATGAGAAGAAAAAAGAAAATGAAGAAGAGGCTAGGAAAAGAGATGAAGATGCTAGGAGACTAGCATAGGAAGCTGAAAGTTGGATTAAAGGTGAGGAGGAAGAAAAGAGAAAAGCTGAACAAGAAGCAGCTAGAAAGGCAGAAGAAGATGCCAGAAGTGAAGAAGAAGAAAGGAAAAGGAAAATGGATGAGGAACTTAGGAAGAAGGAAGCAGATAGATTAAAAATGACAGGGTCCATGACAGGGCAATTAGCTTCCGATCCTGTAGACATTCAGGTTCAGGATCTGGGTAGTCCTGATTCTCAAGACCCCGAGGCAGCTACTAGCAGCACATCAAGACAGGTTGTTGTTTCGGGCCTAAGACTGATCCCTTTTAAGCAAAAGAAAGGGGAAGAGGTTCCATAATTCAACACTATTTTTTATGACAAGGAGACGAAAAGGATAGTGAAGAGGACCAAGAGGAAAGTCGAGACTGGGGGGCAGTCAGGGAAAATGATCAATAATAAAACCATGGTGTATGGGATAGACAAGGACCCCAGATTCACTAGCTGAGCTGGGGTAGCATTGATCCATGCTTCTAAGGACAATGTGGATCCGATAATGAATGACCTTGAACAGTCAAAGAAATTTGCTGCCCAACTAAAAGATACGCTAAAAAGGGAGAGAGAGGAGAGTAATAAATTAAAAAGGAAGTTTGAAGACATGCAACATGAAATAAAGTCTTCAAAAGCAGAGCTCCAGTTCCTCCAAGTAGAGAAGAGATCTCTATAGTTTTCCCAAGGAAGTCTAGAGAAATTGCAGCAAGAATGTCAAGGGCCAAGGACAGAAAAGGATGAGTTGAAGACATTATGTGAAAGTCTTCATACAGAAAAAGATCAGCTGCTAGGCAAGATAGGGGAGTTGGAGTTACAAAAAGCTACCTTGGAGGAGTCAGAGAGGCAATCTTAGGTGCAAACTACAGAGCTTAAAGAACAAGTTACTTCATTAGCAGCAGCTCTAGAATAGGCCAGGGAACAGCAAGTCAACCTCCATCCTTTCAAGGAGCATGTTTTATCACAAAGGAG
>LPNX010330775.1:0-11655 GCA_001517045.1 Pseudotsuga menziesii
CATAGACATAAAACGTGAAGAAGTTATAACAACATAATGCTGAAAACCAAACTGACAACCTTGTCCAAGACACATACCTCTGTTTCATTGGCCGTCGAGCATTATAAATGCTGATCCATTGTGTAGCAGGCATACCAAGCCGAACCTTCTTCTTGGGCTGCTCATCATCATCTTCCTCAATAGTCAACCTACCTCTCTTTTGACCAACCTGGTAGACAAGCTTAACCAAATTAAAAACAAATTAGAGAGCTTCCTACTTGCATTTCAAAAATAGGATTTCCTAAGAAAACCAATAGTACCTTCAGAGCTCCATCAGTATTTATTGGCCTAACAGCTGGATTTGGCCCAATGATCCCATCAAAAAGTGAAATATATTTTGCATAATAGGGCTCTTCATCAAATTTCAAATTCACCACATATTCCAGAAAAAGTTTAAAAGGTTGTGGACAAAAGCAACACAACATCTCTGGGGATGTGGCCATTTTTTTCTTGCAAACCAAGAAGCTCTTGTTGTCACCCTGTCAACAAATGAGATATGTATTTATAAGAAACATTTATACAAAATAAAGGATACCAAACTTATGATATGATAAAAATGCTTGGAAGTCAATGACTACAATATAACCTGGTATCCTTGCCAAGGAAAACGTCCTCGAAGAAGAAATAAAAGTGTATAAGCCAGAGACTCAAGATCGTCTCTCCTACTTCCAGTTCTCCCTAAATGAGCATGTACACTAGCATATCGACCATTTCCCCTGCAATGAATTGAATAATAATAAAATTAATATAATGTAATAATTGGGGTTTCAAAATACATCAACAGTCATCATTTCCAAGTAAAAGATCATACCTGAATACATCTGGTCTTTGATCATATTCTACATGCAACCCAGTAGAGATTTCCTTCCATTTTGTTGCTACATAATCAACAAAGCATATGCAACATTCAGAAAACAAATGAACAAATGGTATTCTTAGGATGGTAAGCAAACAAATCCTAACATAGACACTGAAGTGGATGGATTGATTTTGTCATTCTAAACTACAATAATGGAACAATAGTGATTCTCAATAACAAAGGCCTTATCAAAAAGACATGAAATTTGCCTAAAGGAAATAAATATGTGGTTCATGGACACCATAATAATAGTAAACAATTAACAAACACCTGATCAAATCCCTGATCAGTGTAGCGTTGAGAGGAATTAAAACCGCTGAGTCACACAATCCTAGACTGAATACCCTCAAGGGTTTGAATACCTATGGGCGCTACCAGGTTCATACATGCTCTTAGATATTTTCTATAAGGCTCGTATATGCTATTTAAATGTTACAACTGTTGTGTCTCTGAACATAGGATATACCTCTTTTCTTTATGGGAAACATGTGTCTATTATTAAACATACTGCAAAAGGTTTGGCATATTATGAAGTCCTTTTCATGTGCAGGGGTCCAGGCATTCTGGTACATGTGATTTCTTGGTTGGTTACCTTATATACACTCTGGCAGCTGGTACAGATGCATGAGATCGTCCCGGGAAAGTGCTTCGATCGATATCACGAGTTAGCACAACATGCATTTGGAGAGAAGGTTGGCCTATGGATTCTTGTTCCCTTGAATTTGATGGTTGAAGTTGGTGTGCACATAGTTTATATGGTTACTGGTGGACAATCATTAAAGAAATTTCACCAAATAGTGTGCAGAAGTTGTAAACCCATGAGGCAATCTTACTGGATCCTCATTTTCAGTTCTATTCACTACTTTCTATCGCTGTTACCCAAGCTGAGTTCTGTGGCAGGGGTTTCAATGGCTGCAGCACTTATGTCTTTATGGTATGCTTTCTGCAAATGCATCAATAGGAGTTTGTTGGTTTCTATTTCAATAAATTGTGATGGGAAATAGGTGGTATCCGTAGTACTGTAACCTATTAGAGACAGTTACTATTCCTAAATTTCAGAGGGAAAGTCTTTAACTTGTCCAAAGAATTAAGAGAGTAAGCTTAGTGATGGAAATGGATACTTTAGTAGTATGGTGGGAATGAACAAGAATATGATTTTGCCTTTGTTAATCTGTTTTTTTTTTGTAGTTACTCTACCATTGCCTGGGTAGCCTACGTTTATCGTGGTAGAGTGGAGGATGTAAGCTATGACTATTTACATACCAAACCTGCCACACCAGAAATAATGGTAGCTCTGGAGATCCAAGGAGTTTACCCACATTTCATTAGGATTAAATTTGAAGTTGCTAAACATTAACACATAACTAATTTTGATGGCAAGAATATTTATACCATTTCCAATAGCAATTACCAAACCAAACCTTGAATATAAATTCAATTCACAATCTCTATCTCAGCAATACATTATCCTACCAAAATTAAACAGCATTATAGCCAGAACAGCTTTTAGCCAGCCAATCTTAAGAACTTGGCTGAAAAAACAAAAGCTTCATAATGTATTACTAGTCTATAAGTCCTGCAATTCACCAATAAGGAAGAGAAAATACAGCTGAGACAATAACTGTAATTATTTTTTCATCATCCTCAGCATTATTCAAAGCGTTCAACCGAGCAATCAATTTTTCCTTTCTCTCTTCATAAGTTAGTTTCCTTATCAAATAACTGAAATCACTTTTACAACATTTAATTCAATATAAAAAACAATGGATAGGTTACCGACCTTCAGAGCTCCCAAAACTCTGTTGCCAGTGGTGGTCCTGACGAGACCGACATCCAACAAAGCTCTAAATGGCCTCCTGGCATCATTTGGTTCAACGCTGTAGTCCTCGCCAGTGGCCTGGCATACAAATCAGTACAAACTTTAATCCCACATAATTCTAAATAAGCTAACATGAAGGCATATATAATTTGAAATTAACAAAACATCTCATGTATCCCATAGTTAAAAAAGTCGGTTACCAAATATGACACAATACCAAATAACTATAATGATAAGAAACAGAACTGCCAAATGCAATATTCTTTTTTAGCTCATCACAATCCAAAAAATGAATTATCTTATTCTTGGACTACATGGTTTTGAAATACATCATCAAAATTTGCATTTGTAATTAGAAACCATAGAAACAATTAAAAGAATGGATTGCATATACCTCCTCGTTGCCAACATATTCCTCATCCATCTCAAGCTGTTCAACACACGACGTGCCAACAGGAGACCAGTGCAGTATGCTTCATAATCAAACAGTAAATCCATCAAAAACTCCGTTCATTATTCAAATCCAATGCTAAAACGCTTGTGAAAACAACAGGAGACCAGTGCAGTATGCTTCATAATCAAACAGTAAATCCATTAAGACCTCTGTTCATTATTCAAATCCAATGCTAAAACACTTGCAAAAATATTATTACTTATTAGTAATTACATAATAGTGCAATATGACCAGGAAATTAAAGGAAATGAATACAACACAGAACAGAGTAAATGTAAATAAGATGGTGTATAATGGAGATGTGTGCAATGACTCACAAAAATACAATAATACAAGGAAATAAAACATGGTAGAAATAGGTCTGGGCAGCCTAGTGTAAGTTTGAGTACCTGGCAGACATACTTCCCACGATAATACAGTTAAACAAGTATTTATAAGGAGTGAGGTCATGTCAATGCAGTACACATCGGTTGAAATGATTGCATACTAGAGAACTTTTACATGTTAAATACCCCAGTTGATGCTTGGTAGCCATCAAAAGGGATTGACCAAACAAAAATACCAAATGAGAGAAAAATGTTATTGGTGTGGATGAATACTCTGTATCGATCCCAAACAATATATATAACACATAGTACACAATGCACTTTAAAATTAGAAGCAGCATCAATGAAGCTTAGCTCCATCTCAAAATAAAATAAAATGCAACATAATGCACCCAAATAATAACATCACAGATACCTTGTAGGTCAATGATACTAACACAAAAAAACATAATATATAATGCAAATAAACCTGTCGAATGGAACCAACGTACAGTATATATCAACAGCAAATGACCTAAATGAAGTTCGGTTTAATTTAAAAACTAAATAATATCCAAGTTAAAACATTGCGTAATACAACATAAAGTACAAAATGGCACAAATGGGATAGCTATTAAAATAGAAACTGTTTCCCAACAGAAATGAAGTGGTTATTTATAAATAAAACGATGACCCTACACAATAAATTGGGTATTTCTGGATATTTAAGAAAAACTACTACCCTACTGGATTAAAGTGGAGATTCAACAAAGAAAAACCGCTACTCAACTGAAGTGCAGCGTAAATTCAACAAAAAAACCGCTATCTGACAGCAATAGAGTGGAGATTCAACAAACAAAAAATCTGCTATCCGACTCAAATGAAATATTTAAATACAAAACTACCATCTCGAGGTTCAAACCCAAAAAACGGTACCCATAAAAAAAACTATAAAGACCTGTTACAGACCTGGAGCATAGTTTGTCAACCCTACTTTGAGTCCATACCAAGGCAACTCCCAAGAATAAGCAGCCGCCATCACAACATCTCCAGAAAGAGTTGCATATATAATCTGTGCCAGCACATCCTTGTTGCTCTTTCATTAAGTTTGGGTCAAGGAACGACAAAATATTCATATGGAGAATATCCCTTCAAAATGTTTAATAGGCATGATTACAATTCAGGAAATTCTCTTGACCTATTATTCAAATCTAGATAAATTCAATTCAACATACAGAGCAAAGAAGGAAAATAACTTAATCATGCATGAGTCTCATCTCCATACAAGATTTTCCTGGAAATATAATTAGAATGTCAAAATTCACCTCTTGATTTGGTGTCTATAGAGTACCAGGGGAACTTCCCCTAATTGGCTATTGTATCAAACCTGTTAATTACATACCTCTGGTACTCTTACATGATGTGCCCTCCACATTAACTTCAACCTTCCTGCAAAATTTGGGATTGTGAATTTTGGATTTTCTCACGAAACCCACCTTTTTCCACATGGTAAATGGATATTGATAATTCTCTGGATTCCATACACCATAATTCCCTAGTCCCAAGTGCAAGATTCTTAACCTAGAAATAATACTGGAATCCACCATGCATATTCCAAGTGGAGTACCCTCCTTCTACACCTGGAAATAGCACAAGGATCCACGAAGCATAGGCTAAGTGGAGCACCCTCCTCCTCAAGAATAAACTGAATGCATGAACAAAAAGTCAAACTTCATCTGGGGTGCACTTTCCAAGGCTTCAAATATAATAATGCTTAACACACAAGCCAACCTGAAATGATATTATAAAATTCTTCAAGTAAAATAATACCATTTTAGTTACTTTTTATATTATTATTATTTGTTCCAAGATGTTTGAGAGGGGTTCAAACCTCTTTGGACCTCATATGAAGAGAATAGAATTTCACATCCCATCAAAATTCAGCAAACTTAACAGTTTTCAAGATTCCGGCATTTCAAGATGAGTATAGCATGAATGGCTTGGAGTAAAAGACACCTTGCAAAAATAGGACTTGCTTGATGTGTGAATCACTTTGAATATGATAGGTTGAGTCTTCTCCAAGAGACATGTATCTAAACTAAATTCTAATTGAACTGAGGAGAAATAAATCAACTGCATTGTAGGGAGAAGTTAGAACTGAAAGGAAAGTTTACTGAAGTGAATTGATTGTGAACTGAAGTGACAGTCTCAGGAGAGCTTTTGCCAAAACTGAAGGGCACACTCCTCTCCAAGTCAAAAATAGATCCAACAAATTCTTGAATGCAGAGGAAGAGTCTTCATCATTTGGTGCAGCAAACTTTCCATGAATAGGTTACCTTCAAGGTCAAGCAAATCTAAAAATCGCCTGTTCATGTGCATGAACTGAGAATCAACAACAGTGAACTCCACTCAACTGCATTGAAAGGTCAGCTCCAAGAATAGCTGCCCTGTTACACATTTTTTATAACTTTTTCTTCTTCTCCATAAAATAACTTCCCATCCATAATTTTCTTCTATTTCCGAACTTCAAGTTTTTCTGGGCATGAAAAATGGTGATTTAGATCGGTCAACATTAATGTCAGAACTTCTGGTTTTTTTGGGCAGGAAAAATGATCATTTAGATTATTTGGTGAATGGCGATCATCTCCTATTTTCTCAAAAACATAAATTCGAAGTATCATTTTCGAGTTTTCTTTTAATTAATCATTACTCAAGTATAATAACTATTTACTGAATTGTTGATAATCATGCTCAAGCCAGGTTCCTTGCTCGCGAGAGAATTTGACCCATTGAGAATTTTACGTGTGACTCAAGTTATGATCGGTTTTGAAAATCAATAAAATCAAGCTTGTTAGGTAACGCATTTATTAAAGATTGGTGTCATAATGATCAGTATGAATGAAAATGAGAATATGGGGCCGATTTATTGAAAATTAGCTCAGTTGGTTACCATTTGACGGGAACAAGAAAGTTCGGATTGAATTGAATAGGCCCAGAGTATATTAACAAAGTGATTGGTTATCGATAGAAAGGATAACAGAAACCAAGTAACGTTAGGGTCAGCTCTGTACAAGTTAGAAGTCGAAGATATTGATTGCTTAGTGTAACAAACCAAGGTTAGGTTCAACTCTATAAAAGTTAGTAGTCGAATATATTGATTGCTTAATTTATAAAAAACATCAAGGTTTTGAGGATAGAAAACCAGTAACAGTAGAGTCAGGACCAAGGATCCACTTTGAAAAAGTCATGCACTGATTTCCTGGTTGAAATAAGTAAAGTGGGCCTCTGTAGTATATATAAAACCAGGGAGTGCTATAGATTATTTGGAATAATGAAATGAACTTATTCTATGAATAATATCAAAATAGAAAAAATGAGAAAATTGCTGCATTTATATGCGAGCTGGTAAGAAAAAGTAGAGCTGCTCCAATATTCAGGGTAATCTGGCAAAATCTAGGGAGAAACAAGAAGGTTTAGTGTTAAGAGTGTCGAATGAGGGTTAATTTCTATTTTGCTAATTAATATTGTTGTGTAGTCAAAGGATAAAAAAAGAAAGATTCAGTGGTTTGTTCTTTTTGTCATTTCTTTTTGAGCATCAGGTAATGAATCATCTTTTGTTTTGCCAGATTAGACTAGTACAATGTCAGGGGGTGGCACACAACAGAGCTTGAGGAAGGCATTGGGTGCACTGAAAGACACAACAACAGTCAGTCTCGCTAAAGTGAACAGTGAATACAAGGTATTAATTTTTCTACCAGTGCAGTGTAAGTATATTGCATGTACTGTTGATAGGTTTTTATGCATCTAGCACAATGTAAGTACATTGCATGCATTTTGATTGTCTTGGTCATCAAATTTCATGAGTTTCATTTCCACAATTCTAACACTCATATATAAACTTGTAGGATCTGGATATTGCTATTGTGAAGGCCACAAATCACGTGGAGAGGCCAGCAAAAGAAAAGCATATTCGAAGTAAGTGGATGTCTTCTTTTCTGCACTCAAAGAGTCAAACACCATTTCATTTTTACTGGAGTGGATACATTAAAGCTCAATAGGCATTTTTACATCAATGGGTGGTTTGCTGCAAAGACATTAGTGTGATTTTGTATGGATTTTTAAACGTTGCAATTTGATTTCCAAGCAAGATGCATAGATCTAATATTTGATGATCTTTAATTTTTGTACAGTTATTTTTGCAGCAACGTCGGCTACAAGGCCTCGGGCAGATGTAGCGTATTGCATCCATGCTCTTGCAAGACGCCTTGCCAAGACACACAACTGGGCGGTAATGTGCAATCCTTGTCTTAATTTATATGAATGGGCTAAAATGTCTCTTGGTATTTGGGAAGTGGAACTTGGACTAGTTGACAGTCCAGTAGGCTTGGTCTTTTTCCTTGTTGTCAATCTGCCAGTAATGTGGTCAAAGTGAAACTCCGATGCATCAATTGCACTTTGTACATGTGGTCTGAAAGGCATTAAAGGTTGTATGTGGTTGCAGTTACCTCTCGAGCAGAACAGTTTATTTAAGTAGTCTTCATGCTTTTCAAAGTCTGGTATAATATGGAGGATTTCACATAGTTTACGATGTACGTTATGTTTGAAGTCTGTATGGTATTCACCAAATTTTTTTATGATTTGAATGTAGTGTAGATTTCGATATATAAGGAAGGGCAAAGGAGTGTTATTGTGATGCTAATATTATGCTTTATACAAGAATTTATTTTATTGTGATACTGAACTTGTCAAAGTCCCAATTAGTTTTTGAATATACTATAGCTTTCAATCTGGAGTGAAAAGTAAAACTGGAGCTATATTTGTTTTTGGATTAGTTTGGTTTGACTCTTAATAGCTTTAAAGCTTAATTTATTATTGGCTGCCTTTTAGGTTGCATTAAAAACCTTAATTGTTATCCATTGAGCTTTGAGAGAGGTTGACCCCACGTTTCGGGAGGAACTAATCAATTATAGCAGATCCAGGGGACACATACTAAATTTATCATACTTCAAGGATGATTCGAGTCCAAATGGTATTGCTTTTTCCAATAGCTCCTATTTTCATCCTTTTAAATTCAAAGTGTTTTATGCACTGCTGATGATACCTGGTCCAATTATGTCAGAGTGATCACTTCTATCACAGACGTTGAGTGAAAAAGATTTGGGTTACAAGATTTGGGTTAAAGCTCCTACTGCGGCGATGAATGTCAAAGTGTGTAGTGAGTTTGGGGGAAGCGGGAGGCTTAAAGACTTGACCATCCTTAAAATTATCGAAGCACCATTTGTTCTTGTCTCTTCCTTGCAGGATGATGATCCCAATGTTGTATTTCATGGTATGTAATAAATCATAGGGTAAACCCCATTTTTAACTAAAGCCCCTTTATCTCGAGTAACCGCTTTATTTTCCATGGCATCTGCATGAGGATTACAAGAACAAAGAATATGAAAGTCTATGGACTCAAGGCAGGGGATGAGCCCTTTGATTCTAGCAACAGATCAGGATAGAGAGGATAAACCTCCAAGACTTGGCTTTCTTCGTTGATCAATGGCAGGTGACAAGTCAGCAAAGATCAAACTGTTTTCAATTCTTAGATCCTGCAAAACAATAATTCCTTGACAAAGGGTGAGGACTTTTGAGGAAAATTGAGGTTTTTTGTCAAAATTCTCATATGAAAAATAATCAGTTCTCGTCATATATTTTTTGTCAAAGTGAACTGGTTTAGATTTGAATGCTTATTCTGTTTTTTGGGTATCAGTTGGAACGAGAATTGGCCGAGATTGAGGCAGAGAGACAGTCAAAGCAGCCTTTAATTCAGGCACTAGAGGCTGAAATCAAGGATCTGCAGCAAAACATGTTGTCTCTGAATAAACAACAATCTGATCTACAGGCTGAAGTATGGAATCTCAAGGAAAAGATCAATGACTATAATAATAAGGTAATATCTTTCATTTTGTGGGTTTTTTTGCTTTTGCAGGCTTGTGGTTTCTAAAAAGAATATCCAACAATATTGATAGGAAAGATATTGTGGCAATTGTTTGCCACATGTTTCTACTTAGTTTGTATGTGTGAGTGTGTATACAGAGATATTCAGCTGTCTTAATTAATTTTCTTAGGAAAGTATAATTAAAAAAATAATTGCCAAGTAATAGATGCAAGATGAAGGGCTGTCAGTTTAGAAATAAGTAATGGGCTGGAAAGTATATACGTGTTATGCATATTCGGTTGTCGAATGAAGCTCGTCGAATTCTCCTCGTTTTCAAACCTTATGTGTTTCTCTAATGAATGGAGATATAAAATCGATACCAAATTCGGTAATAAGTGGATCTGATCTTGTTCTTCATGAGCAATAAGCTCATCTCAAGGATTCAGCGGTTCTTAGCATAAATCTCAGTCCTAAAAGGCGCTAGCCCAACAACACAGCATTTCTCAGACTGACTACCTAAGACTGAAGAGGCTTCGTGGCCGGCATTATGCATTTGATGCAGTATTCCCTGACACTGCTGAGCAAGAGGACGTCTACATGACTAGATATGTTGGTTGACATTTATTCAGTTTCTCATGCTTGGTATACTTGAATTTTAAAATGTAGCATCAATTCATGGGCATTTTGTGTCTTTGGGAGTGAAAATGCACATCACCGCAGAGCTTATTGAGGGTGTTCTGCAAGGGAGAGATGGATCTGTATTTTACTATGGGGCGACAGGGGCAGGGAAAACACATACAATGTTGGGTACTGTTAAGAATCCAGGGGTGATGGTTTTTGTTATAAAGGATCTGTTTGCAAATCTTAGGCAGCGGAGCCGCAATGGTGAGCATGTTGTGTGGCTGTCTTATCTGGAGGTGTACAATGAATCTGTCAAGGACTTGCTATCACCTAGCAGGCCTCTTGTTTTGAGAGAAGATAAACAGGTAGGTTCATGAAGTCCTTTGTAAGTAGTTAGGTATCTTTCGGAATAGATGCAATCTTTTCTTGAGATGGATGATATAAACTTGTTCCAGTTTGTTTCAGGGTACTGTAGCTGCAGGGCTTACTCATTATTAGGCATACTCTGCTGAAGAGGTATGGTTTCTCTTGAGAATCTGTCCTCTCTTATAACTTTTGACATATATGTTAATGAAGTTGATTCAAGGGCAATTTTTTACGATTGGTGGTTGCAGGTGATGGCCTTGCTTCATCAAGGCAATCAAAGTAGAACGACAGAGCCGACTCGAGTTAATGAAACTTCATCTCGATCTCATGCCATCTTGCAGGTAATGGTACTTTGAACTTTTATCTTACAACTATTTTTATTAGTCACATTCTTTAGAAGACACTCATCTCCCTCACAAATTTAATTTAGTAGATATCCAAGCATATACTTCTCGTTAAATGATCTGTTATCATTGTAGGTTGTGCTAGAGTACAAAGTAAATGAGGGATCGAGCATTGTTACTCGCATGGGAAAACTGTCTCTTATAGATCTGGCTGGTTCTGAGAGAGCTCTTGGCACAGACCAATGAACAGTTAGATCTCTAGAAGGGGCCAACATAAACTGCTCTCTCCTTGCCCTCTTACACAGACACAAGTGACTTGATTGGGGGCTTTCTTAGAATATGATTTTCTTACTGATAAAAAAGAGCTAATCTGTCAACCAGTTTTTGATATACATACACAAGTTCACTGATATACACTCAATGATATATATATATTCGCTTTTGTGTAGATTATGGAAAATAATGCTTGTTTATCAAAACTCCATAGACCAATAAGTCCAGGAGGCATCTCCAATGATAAAACACAATTTCTTTTACATCACTGCATTTTATACTTCAGAGTGCTTTTCAATGATTCTGTTTTTGTCTCGAAGCTTTTTAGTATTCCCAAAAGCTTTTAGCGGAATTTTCCTTGATAATTTCTGGCTCTTATCTTCAGGATTGCATACAAAGTTATCCCCAGTCGGTTATGCAACTGAGTTCCTGCAAAACAATTTAGGGCCTTCTACTTACAATCCTGATAAATTAAATAACAACCTGTGCATCTTATAGGCTTTTTGGCTTCGTTGGCATCGATAGTTTTTTTTTTCTTTCATTCATCACAGAAAATCATATGGGTAAAATGTTGATATGCTTATGGGTAAAATGTTGATTTTTCGTTTCTGATGTCATGTAATTTACTATAATTTGAATCCAACATCTGGGGTAT
>LPNX010330775.1:11898-48070 GCA_001517045.1 Pseudotsuga menziesii
TGGTACTAATGAATGTGGATTTCTGATTTCCAGAAATTTCCAGCAGCTTACAGGGGGCAAAGTCGTCTTTGTCTGGTTAATGTTCAATGTTATAGAAGATCTGACACAACACATTTACAGGAGTATCGGATCCTGAGATTGCAGGAGTATTGGATCTTGCAAGGCGTTCCCTGTCGGATAGTTCCGATGTAGATCTAGAGAAGGGTCCTTACCCCAAGGTGAAAGCAGCATAAGGGAATGCTCCTTCTGAACAAGTGAGGCAATTAGACCGAATTGGGAATCGGTCTGAGAAGGAGTGTAGAATATGCCATCTTACTCTGGAGACCAACCAAGAGGCAGGGCATCTATTGTGCTGGGTTGTTCCTGCAAGGATGATCTGGCTGCTACTCATAAGCAGTGCGCGGAGGGCTGGTTCAAAATCAAGGGTAACAGGTTAGCTCTCTTCCTTGTGGCCCTTTTTGGAAGTATCTATACAATGGTTTCTTTTTGGTTATAACACTGTAGGCTCAAATGCACAGGTCGACTTTATGTGTACCTATTTCTCTTGTTGTAGGTTTCATCTTAGATTCCTATCTATTTTACCAGAAACCTGACCAGGGCACCTGTTTCTCATAGATAAACATAGATCAAGTGGAACCCACCATAGAAGCTTCTAGAAGGTGCAACAACCTTAATTTTCCATTCCAATTTATCAAAATGACTTGAAACTGGATGCCAATGTTGTTCAAGATAAAGGGTACTCAAAATATAACCAAATTATGAAAACCTCAAGGCTAAAAGTAGACCAAGATTACACAATCCTTGATCACCACCAAATTTATCAAAAATTGTAAGTATCTCCAAAATTGCATAAATTCAATTTTTAGACCTAGGCTTGACCAATTCTGACCAAGACCTTGACTATCTCAGATTGCCACTAACACAGAACCATATGCACATATCAAAAAGGGTTATCCAAATCTACCATGAGATTTCAACAGAGATAAAATTTCTAAAACTATAAATTTTATGATTGTAAATCTTGAAAGTATGAAAGTGCCCATTTAGGAAACCATCAATTTAGGTGCCCAAAAACGTCTCCAGCTGCTGAAAAGGAAAAATTTCTAAAACTATAAAGTTTCTAAAAATAGCCAATTCAAGAATCTAACTATCATCATCCTCCCATGCATACTCCAAACATTGAATGCCATTCAGATGCATGCGGTGACCTGCCAAAAATAGAAGTAGAGGAACCTACTAAAAATGCCTATGTTGAGAGCATGTCCATATGTGCACTAAAATAGGCATGATATGTCCATATGTGCATCGGTGAAGCCAATAGAAACGTTGCCTTTATGTCCCTTGTCCTTAACATAAATCTCAAAGTAGTAAAGAAGTTTCCAGACCAGAGCAGGGCAGTTACCCTATATTGCTCTGACATCGTAGCCATGCTGCGCTTCACCAGTATACTGTGCAGATAGCTTGTCAGTTGATATGACCAGGAAAGGGAAATTGGGGAAGGTATTCAGGTACGTGGGACTTTCTTCCTCCTCCGCTGGAACATCGAGAACCCTCCGCCAACCCATTTGGGATAGGCTTATCCTGTTTAATCTCTCTCTCACTCCTTCCTCATTGTTCAACATCCTCACAAACGTCTCCCAACAAAATATTAAAGTTTCTTCAAGTCTATCGAACCCTAAGAGCTGAATTTAATTATCAAATCCTGAGAGCTGCAAATTCTTCTCAAACCCTGAGAGCCAAAATTATTCTCGACCCCTGATAACTAATATTCTGCCCCCGTGTTTTATAGATTCCCAAATGAAATGCAAACGTTTGTAAATTATCAAATGAGAGGCGCAAATCTTTTGCATTGTCAAATGAAATACCAAATGCCTCTCAAATTTGTGATGCAGAGTATGTCAAATGGAATAAAAGACACACTTTTATTTATACAAATAGATTTAGGAATGCAATACAGAAAAGGTTGAAAATATTGAGCAGGCGATGGCAGTAAAATTTACTTACCAACAAATTTGAACAACTTACAAGAACAGAGTTTGGAAGGCCGTTACTGGGCAAGCGAGACAAAGACATACACTTAGAATCCATGAATGTAATGCGTCTGATAAGCTTCAAAATAAACGAACCCTTCCGCTTCCGTGCAACGAAGAATAATTCTATTCTTTTTCTGTGGGCAAAACAAAGGCGGTGGAAAACTTCAGGAAATAGCGGGTAAACCAAAAACCCAACAGGCAAACGCGAAACACGCGTAGTAATCTCATTGGTTCCATAGACGAAAGTGAACAGTGGTTTTCCGAACTTGTTCGGAGAGAAACGCCTAACGGCGTAACTAGAGGCTTATGGTTTCCAGCTACTGCCTAGTTCACATTGAGCTATATTTAAGGACAGGAAAACATGCGCATTTCATCAGGCATGAGGCCACCCCA
This sequence comes from Pseudotsuga menziesii, assembly GCA_001517045.1. Taxonomy (NCBI): domain Eukaryota; kingdom Viridiplantae; phylum Streptophyta; class Pinopsida; order Pinales; family Pinaceae; genus Pseudotsuga; species Pseudotsuga menziesii. The sequence goes on from LPNX010330775.1 coordinate 14,325, forward strand.
CTTTTGCTATTTGGCATAACCATTTCTTCCCCCGACTTTGGTTATTTGGCGTAACCATTTCTTCCCTTGTGAAGAATAAATGATGGTCTTAGAGGACCTTCTTCCACCCATTTTAGATTAGAACCTTGGTTTTACCCGAATTAAAGCATGGTTCACCTTAAAATGAAGCCATTTACTGGACCGGGGACAACCACTACTACAAAAAGGGGGTCATTAAGAAAATATTTGAGATAATATTCATGTAAATTGTCTCAATTTAAGACCAAAAAAAATTTGTGTATTGTCTTAAGTATTGACTTTAAGGGGGTTTCTTAAACTATTGTCTTAAATTTAAGACAATAGTTTAAGACACCCAGTTAAAGACAATACACAAACTTTTCTTTGTCTTAAGTTGAGACAATGTACCCGAATATTGTCTCAAATATTGTCTTAATGATCCCCTATATGTAGTAGTGGCAATATCCTTCATTGTATAGTTTTATAGTAGGGCACAATGGAATTGAACCATCAACCTTTAGATGCTCTACCATTGAGCTAGTATCCTTTAAAGACTTCAATGAGAGAGGTACGTTGCTATGAAACATCTAATAATTCAGGAAATGAAACCTTCTCTAACATGAATGTTAAGAAGAAAAACGATTAATAAAAATAAGCTTTAAAAATTTGTGAATGGTTTAACTCTATTGAAAGGGTAATATTTTGTATTCATTGCTCTCTCAGTTCTAGTAAAAAGATGGCTTGGGTGATAAATTCCTGTGATTCATTTTACCTTGTGCTGGTAATTTAATCATGCTTGTATGATTGAGATCTCTATCGTTTAATTATAGAGTGCAATGTGGTAGAATTAATAATGAAATGTTATCTAAGGTAATTATAAAATGTTAATATATATGTGGAAGGGTTTAAAAAGATAAAAAATAATATCAAACTTCAAAAAAAAAAATTCTATAGTCTCATTCATTTTAACACTTAAAAATGAAAACATATTCTAAAAATATACAATATATAATAAAATTAAGAATATACAATTCTATAATGTAGTGTTGTATTTTTAAACCTTAACTATGTCAAGCCACTCGCAACAGTTTTAACCCCAAAGAACAATCCTCTGGCTGTGATATATCTAGTCGAGCACCAACACAAATTGGCACATAATTTTACACTAAAAATTCACACATAATTTCACACTAAAATATTCGCACATAATTTCACACTATAAAACAAAAGTGAATCCCATTTCACTCTTTAAAAAAAGATCAAAAGTGAATTCTATCTATTTATAACTTATATATATGTCATGGATCAACTTAGAATTTGTGGCATGCATTTTCAAGTACTTCTATAGTTGGTAGTATTATTCTTATGGGAATTCTATAATGAAGTATATTTTGGCTCAAACTTAAGGTACAAAAATCCTTAAAGATAAAAGCTACAGTATGCAAATTACCCACCATTTGTTAGCAGACCTTACCATACATTATTATTACCAACCGTTTGATGCTCAAATCTGTTGTGAACATTAACCTTGGAATTAATGTGGAGTGTATCCAGGCCCTCCTGTTTGAAGTCAAATGGGAGTTTTCTGATTTCTTAATTAGGATCACAATTAAAGCGCATTTCATCGGTGTACATTGTAAAAAACAAAAAAGAAATTGTACTTCCCTTCATATATGGTTATTTAAAGTTTCTATATTAAATTTTTACCAATAATCTATCCTTGTAAAACTGCATTTGATACACAATGCACCAGTCCTTGATATTAATTTGTTCTACTTACATATTTTCTACAATTCTCTTATCCACGTTTAAGAAAAGTAGGTGCCTAAATATCTATATGTGTGAGGAAAAATTTCATGCTTTTTCAGCTCTCTCTCCTTCTTATTATTCTACTGTAGGATATCATGTTCTTATTATTGGGTTGTAGGATCACTTGGATGTGCATGTGCCAAACAGTTCAACGATCTTCCACACAAATGGAAAGAAATCTATTCATTTCTAAGATGTGGGTACATTAACTATCTATGAACTTAAAACCAATACGTTTCTGATACATTGGCATGGTTTATGAGTATCTCATAAATTCTAAAATAGAAAATCCGATAACTGACAAACCTAATTGTGTTATAGATTGTCGAGAACCTTGATACAAGCGAGCCAAGGTTGTAATTATAAGTGCGTCTTCTATTGATGACAAGACAGATCTGCATGAGCCTGTATATTGTAGGGAATGTGGAGACCCAAGTGAGACGAGGTTGTAATTATTGCATCTTCCATCGATGGCTGGGGCAGATCTGCACAATATCTATCACAAAATCAAGGTCCCAAAACAATTCTTGGTCTAATAAATCAGCCATAATTCTGATAATTCCTATACATTTCTTATAAAGAAACATTACAAAATGATGGCTATTTCTTAACAAACCTAATACATTAAGAAATTCATGATCTAAAAAAAGAAAAGTACAAAGCCATAGCCGCTAGAGCATCCAATGCTCTTATTATTGATAACTATAGCCTCCATATTTTCCCCAAATTAATCAAATTCTGAAATAACATAGTGAAAGGAGTCATGAGAGTCATGACTAGATAAAAAACAAAATTTTCCCAAATTCTGAAATAACACGGTGAAAGGAGTCATGACACTCAAGAGAAAGAAAAAAAATCTACATAGAGATTGTTCTATTCATGGCTAAGTAAAAGGTTCATGCAAAATCAACCGTTATTGTACTTTTTAGTAAAATTACTTTCAATTAAAAGAAACCTCAAAAACTCAAAATAAAAACAATCTTCAAAAACATAAAATAAAAGTAATCTTCAAAAACTCAAAAAACAATCCAAAATAGACATTTAATATTAAAGCTTGATTCTCTCTTAAAAAAATGTCTTCAATGTGATGAAAATTTTAAAATAATTTTCAAACTATTGTAACTTCATATTTGAGACAATATGGCTATTTTGTCTTAACCAAATGTCTGAAACATGCCCACCTTGTAGTAGTGAATAGAGCGAGCTTTGTCAGATGCCGATGCATCAATCCAATTCCTCCAGCTTGAGTTTGGTATTGGCTGGCCGAAAACACTTTTATTGGCCAGCTTCCCTCCCTTGTATAGGGAAATCCAGTGGAACGAATCCGAGATGAAATCACATACATAGAACAATCCATGTCGGGCCCTTAAGCAAGGGTTGGAAGGATCTGGAATCCTAGTGAAAGGGTTGCAAGGAAATGTCTGCTTAACCGGCAAGCAACAGTCTAACAACAGATAGAACTGTACACCCCAACACTCTGACGATGGTGTTACGGGGATTGCTTTATGGCTTGAGGAACCCCCGGTCGGCTGCTTGCGAGGAGGCTTTACGAGCACCTAGTTCACATTCATAATTTCAGGGGAACTGGATTTTCAGTTAACCATTCAAAAATTTCCATATTCAAACAACTATCTAGTTCACATTCAGAATTTCAGGGGACCTATATTTTCAGCTAATCATTCAGAATTTTTCATATTCCGACTACTACCTAGTTCACATTTAGAATTTCAGGGGACCCTCAATTTCAGCTAGCCCTTCATAATTTTCCACATACTCCCTATAAGGCCACATGGAATTCTAAACTTGGACCTCTCGATGACAAATTTTAACAAACAAATGACCCGGTCTTCTTAATATTTACCAACCCTGCTATAATTAACACAATAGTACAAAAATTTAAAACTTAAGCAAAATAGCACTTCAAAAAAGTAATAATTTGGATTACCTTGACTATCACTGGAGAAGCGACGGCCAAACAACTTCATGTTCAATTCCTTCAATGTCACACTCGTCGTTGCTACTCATCAAGACTGCTATGGCGGCCAGCTAAAATGCAAGGCTGTCTCTGGTGTAAAATTCCTTTCAAATGGAGAAGACATATTCCCACCCAAAACCATCTATTTCGCCTCTTAAACCTGTCTCAGATCACCCAACCCGTCCTGTCATAAACTAAAACCCATCACCCACATCAGTATTTCGTCACAAAAAATAAAGAAAACATATACCCAGATGCCAAAACCTGCCCAGGAGCCATCAAACCACGAGATCCCAAATACCCAGATGCTGGGAAAGCTTGTTCGGAATGAGAGGAAGGAAAAATACCTTTGAGATCTGGGAAAGCCTGTTCGAAATGAGAGGAAGGAAAAATACCTTTGAGATATGGAGGTTGCGAGTGAAATCGGTGAGAATACTACTGTAAACCAAATGAAAATCCATAGGAGTCCTAGACACGCCAAACTTAAAACCTTATCACAGAAACACTGTAGTAGGTTGAAGGAGAATTCCTCCGGAACACTCTAACACAGATGCAAGGAAACTTTCAGAACCCGCCATAATGGAACCGCCTGAAAAGAAAACATGGCGACGCAGATGCAAGGAAACTTTCAGAACATGCCATAATGAAGAACACTTTGCCGTCTTTGCAGGTTATGCCCTGCCATTTCCCTGTGCAGGCATCGGCCGAGCTCCAGTTTTTGGCGAGAATGCTGTGCGAGTCTGTCATCGAATATGACCACGAAAAGCATTGTCCGAGGCGGTGGAAAACTTCAGGAAACAGCGGGTAAACCAAAAACCCAACAGGCAAATGCGAAACACGCGTCGTATTCTCATTGGTTCCATAGACAAAAGTGAATAGTGGTTTTCCGAACTTGTTCGGAGAGAAACGCCTAACGACGTAATTATATAATCATTATGATATTTATTTTAAAAAATATTATAAATGTATTTATATAATCATTATAATATTTTACATTCTGTTTATCAAATATTTTATTTATATTTCTTAATATTAAATAATCAATATTAAGAAATAAGAATATAAATAAACATATTATAAATAATATTTATAATTATATATCAATATTACATATGATAACACCTAAAATCTTATTTCATGATAAATAAACAAAAACTACTTTGCTTCTAAGACATACAATTTTCTTTTGATGTTATCATGTAATGTCTAGTGACACAAACTATTACAAATAATTAGGTTGCTTTCCCTTTTATACTTTGTTTATATAGATATAAATAAAAACTACTATTACAAATAATTAGGTTGATTTCCCTTTTGATACTTTGTTTATATAGATATAAATAAAAGACAGAGTTTTTGTTCTGATTTGTACAAAAGAAGGAAAGAAATGATGTAACTTTGAGGGAGGCAGAAACGATACATACTTTTATGTGTAGCTTTTGATTAATACAATCAGCTTTTTTTCTTAAGGAAAAAATAAATAAAAGAGAGTCAAACAATTACAATTTACAATTTTTTTTTGATGTTATCTTATCACGAACTATTACAAATAATTAGGTTGAAATTTTCATTGATATTTTGCTTGTATGATATATATGTAAACAAAAGAGAATCAAATAATTATAATTTTCTTTAAATGTTTTCTTGTAATGTGCACAAACATTACAAATAATTAGGTTGATTGTAATTTGATAGAGACTTCAGAACTTTGTCTTAATATAATAGTTATATAAAAACATTTTTTTTTTATTTTTTCAATCAAATGTTGGAATATAATAATGGTAAAAAAATTGTTCTTTATTTTTTATTTTTGGTAATAGTTATAACTATCAACAATATAAAATGATGTTATCAAAAAACTTAATTTTATGAATTTTCTTTATAATTATAATATTTAAAAATATGCTAAGCAATTAACATAATTATTGAATATGAACATTATCTTTAATGCATTTTACAAGCCCACTTATATATGACTTAATCCATGTTAGGATGGACTTATCTCTTATCTTATATCTATAATTAGGTACAAGCACTTCCATATGATAATTCTAAATTTCAAGAATATACATGCATTTCTAGGTGGACTTATGTCTTATATCTATAGTGAGGTAAACGCACTTGCAGGTGATAATTCTAAATTTCAAGAATATACATGCATTCCTATATGAATTGTTTCAGTGTTTGTCAAACTTTTACACACACCTCATGCTTTCACATTGCCTTTCACTTAAATTTTAATTTAGGTTAAAAAATTGTGCATGCTTGTTATTAACAAGTGTGAGTTCCTCTATGTAAAAACAAATTACAAAAAAAATAATGTTTCATCTACTCTAACAAATTTATTCAATAATTACTCTCTTTTTCATCTTTTGCAAGAGTAATATATGCATATTTTTTTATACATTCACAAAAAAGGTTAGGGTTATAAACCCACTATGTAGTTTAGATAATAAACACTAGATATCATAAATATGGAACAACACAATCTATGTAACTAGTATATACCCATATTAACTCCACATTAGACCAAGTATCAAGAAGGATGAAACTACTTGAAGTGCAAAAAATTTCAAATTTTGCACTTAAGGGATTTGATCCCCACCGATGCTTCATAGATTGGGAGTTAAGATAAATCTATTCTAGTTTAGTATGTAAATCTCTCTTATGTGATAAAATCCCTTAATATATGTAAATCATGGTTTAATGATTCCTAACTCCCATATCACATAGCAAGAAATACCCAAGTTTCCTTAAATTTTTAATTTTAATTAAATGGAATATATATCTCTTTGGTTTTGAATTTTGATCCACATTGTAAAATTTTTATTTTCTTAATATTTTATTATTTTATTAAAGTGGCATTCACCTTTATTTTTAGGTTTTAGCTTAGGGAAAATATTTTTGTTTAATAATCAATATCTTACCATTTTATGAAATTACCATGTGTGCCGAATTGTTGGCATTGTGAGTTACAATTATCCCTCATACTAGGATGTAAAAACTGCTTCTTGGTGAAATTAACTTCACTTTAACATTATTGAAATGATTATTTTGATAGGATGAATCAACCATGTTTACTTGCCTCTTTGATGGGATACCTCTTAATGAGTTAAGATCGACATAAAATATTATCCTCCATGTCACATAAGCATGGATCCATCAATATTTATAGAATCACCATACAATACTAACCCTAACTACATAGTGCACCTTCTTTAATAAGGTTCTGTTACATTTATTTGCAAACTTGTGGGCATTATTTAACAATAAAAAAATAGTGGATGTAGTCCGCTTTATAAGGAATGGCCTCCACTTCCATTCTAATGGCCATATGAGCACCCCATTGACCCCTAGGAAGGGTCCTATCACTCCACCATCCTTAGGAAAGTGCCATCCTCTATTTTTTTTATGAAGTTGTGCATCCATAATCTAGGGTCCCATGGGAAAATGTTGATTTACATGTTGAAGTAGGAAAAAGGATCCTTTAGGCTAATGTCTTCCACCATGTTGATGATATCTAATCAACTCCCACATAAGCCTGGGTCCCATGCACGAGTGTTAATGGACATGCAAAAGTAGTTGAAGGGGCTCACCCAAAAACATGGGGCTAATCTCCATATGTTGCAACTTTGCAACCCCATCTTTGAAATTGGATCTCCAATGACTATTGAGTGGTGTTCCTTATATCCCAAGGAAAATCGTATGCATCCAAATAAGTATATAACCATCCAAAGAAGAAAAAATCCTCTAAGGAGTAGGAAAATGAAGGATTTAGGAGGAAATATTATAATGTAGAAGAGGTTTATCATTGTTGTTCTTCACAAGAAGGGGAAGATTCCTAAAAATGAATATAGAAATAATTGTCATCCCAAAAATTGCAACTATCTATATACCAATATTCACAATCATTTTCCAAATCATACCAAGACAATTTTCATGGTTATACTCATCACAGATGTCTTAAATAACTCAATATTCCAACAATTTAGCCATACCCTCCTTGAATGGAACAATGACCTTCTTGATTTCAACATCGATCTCCCATATCACTTTTTTATGAGCTTAGTTTTCTTGGATTAATTTGATGAACCCAATTTGTCTCTCCCATGCCTATGTATTCTAAAATGTTTACATTCCATGGATCATTGCAGGTCCATACATATCCCATTGTATGGCTCCCTTCTTTTCCATTCTTAAATGAAGGGAGAAATTGTTTCCAACATTGTAGAATTATGGGGGAGTAGCGAGAACTAGGGAATAAAATATATCATAGGAAAGATATAAAAAATATGTTTCCAATGGCAGTAGTCTCATTGCAATCTAATTAGTTTGTCAAAATATGTGACATTTTCAAGTTCCACACCCATCTACTAAAATCTTAAAAAATGTGCAAATTTCAAATTATGATATCTCCCTCTCTCGAACATGGATTTGAGCATTTTTTAAATCACCTAATTCCGAGTGTAATTCATATCTACAATTTTTTTGGGACATTCTTTTGGAAAAGACCCTAAATTCATTTGAGTGTCATGGCCCTTGTTTTTCTCTTTTGAAAAATTTGCAAAAAAGAGAAAAGATTCCAATGTTGTGGCTGAAGTGGCTCTAATAGGTATCAAGAATAATAGACAACAAAGGAGATATTAAATTAACTCAAATCGTTATTACTATTAAAGTGATTCTTTTGGTGGCTTCAATTAACCCTACTAAGTTGGCTCTTCGTGGGGGATTCCTCCTAATCAGTTGAGATCCACATACAATATTCTTCTTCTCCTCATATAAGAAGGAATTCGACATTGTTTATATATAATCACCATACAATACTAACCGCCTAACCACATAGTGGCATTAGAGGAAATTTTAACTCAAAATGGGCCTTTCAACCCTAATTCAAATTCCATGTCATCATGTGTCAACCAATCAAATTGCTTTAAATTTGAAATACTGTATAGTTCTTAAATGATTTTTTAATATAAATTTGGGATAGGTATCATAAAAAAAACTACTCTTTTTGTTCATATTTTCGACATATCTCCCTATGTTTTTTCTCAAATTTCAATCAAGGGAGCTCGTTGGATGTGGATTTAAATTTTGCATCCAATGAGTATGCACTATGCATACTTTTGATGGAGCCTACTACATCAAAAACAAGAAATACCAGAAAAAACCATCACATTTTCTAGGTATTTCTCATTTTTGGGGTAGCGAGCTTCGTCAAAAGTATGCAGAGTGGGTACTCGTTGGATGCAGAATTTAATTCTACATCTAATGAGCTCTCTCGATCAAAATTTGAGTAAAAAAACCAGGAGATATGTCGAAAATACGAACAAAAAAAGTAGTTTTTTTCTTTTCTTCCTCCAAAATTAATAAATATTATTTTATTATTTTCTTTAGGAGGTCCATTTTGAGTTGAAATTTCCTCTATTGAAATTATTTAAAAAGGTCCAATTACATTTATTTACTAATTTAGTGGGACTCTTTTAATAATAACTGTTAGCACCTTATTTGTGCTAAGTAGATGGAAGGGTTTCAGACCCTTGGGGGAAGGAACAAGGCCTACAAAATTTTCATGAAAACAAACCTCGAGGGGTTGTGATGGGTTTCTGAAAGAAAGGAAAGGCTCTAAGGAAGGAGTTTGAGAGTTGATGAGAACATAGTAACCTGCTCTCGCCATGGTCCGTCAAATGAAGGGGATCCCAAGGTTCAGAGTCATAGGCAAGACCCTCGTGTTGGCCATGCAAGAGGAAAGAGAAGAGCCCAATCAGGAAAATGACAAAGAATGAAGCACCTTTAAATGGTCGTGAGAAATGGATGAAGTAGATCAACGGCGGAGATTCGTTCTGTGAGTTTTAAATATACCACGAAAAGGTGCATTCCAAATTGGCAAAATGAGTTAAACGTCAGCAGCTTTCAATGGTCGAGATCATGAAGGTCTTAGATCAACGACGAAAATAAATTCTGTTGGCTTAAGACACCCATGGGGAATAATGTTTCAAAATTTGTGAAATGCGCTAAAGAGGGGATCTATTTGACAGTAGGGATCGACATGGAGGTAAATCTACAATGAGGAGCTATTCTGGCCGCCATACTTGCACGGAATAAATATCGGTTGAAAATCGTGAAATTCGGTAAATCTCTCCACTCTAGACAACGGGATGGTAGAAGAGTCTAAGATCGACGATAGAGGTTAAATCCCATGAGTCGAAGGTGCATGTGGGGATGTGAAGAGGAAACATGATAGTACAAGTACCGGTGGCCAAGATCACACGACTCAAAAATCTTAGGTCCTAGATCTATGGCTAATATTTCATCCGACTGTAAATGTGTATGGTCAAATAAGGGAATAAAATAGTATAAAAGTTGGCACGTGGATCCAAACCAGTTATTCTTTTGTAGCATTGGAAAGTGAGAGTTCATACTATGCAGACCGTGCCACCTTGGACAAACTTCCGAATCAAACTGTCAACCAACCTCGTACATCTCTATTCTATTAAAATATTTTCTCATGGCCGAACTAGAAGATTTAGAAGCTCAAAGCCTCAAATTTCAGGGAGCTGAAGAAGCCCTAGTAGATAAAGACTTTGAGGTTTTCGACACTATCATACTACATGATAGTGTAGAGCCTGCTTAGAGTAAACTAAAAAAAATTTAGCTGCAGGGAATCGATGCTCATGGGGTGTTCGGATCCTTTTTATTTTACTTCTTTGTTGAGCAAACCCCTAGTTTTTTGAAATTCGTGGACTAGTTCCTGGGTAACTATTCTCCTTCTGAGGGTGTAATAATGGATGTCTCTAGGTCTAGGATGTTGTGTCCCATAAATTCCCTTACCATTTTAAACACTCTGTTAATCCCTTCTGAGTTTACCCAGAAGTCCAGTGAGTATAATGAAGAATATATACTCCAGTCTTTTCAAAAGTCTTTAGCCGAATAAAAAGAAGCTTTTCTCAAAACTTGTTTGAAGACGGAAAGCCAGTTATCTAATCCTCTGTTCCCCATTGATTTCGACATGTTTAATGAAGAGACGTGGGCTGTGATAACCCTAGCAAGCCAGTTCTTAGGTATGGAGTTGTATCAATTTTGTCACTAAACTTTTATTGAGCCTAATATTTACCCTCAGTTCAGGCCAAGTAGCATTAGAAACATTGGGTCAGTTTTCATCGTCCACATGTCTGCAATTTGATGAATTCTTGGCGAGGAGCATCAATTTTCAGTTGAGTAATTTTTGTCAGTCGAGAACCTTCAGGTTTTAGTCTCTGTTTATGAAGATGTTTTTGAGCTTTGATGATAACAACCTGTAACTCCTGGAGATGATTATAACATAAGACATGCATAAAGATTATTGCAAGTTCATGAATGTCCTCATGGCAGCACTATATGAAGTCCTTTTCCAAAGAGACTGCTAAGGGTCTTACCTGAGATGAAGAAACGGTTTCCTTTATCTCCTGAAAGGAGAGTAGGGGATTGGTTTCTCTCCGAATAAAATACTGTGATTAGGGTTTACAGGTTTACTCACCAACCGAATGTCCTACTGATGTTTCTGGCACCGAGAATGTTTGCACTAGAATTGATCAGGAAAAGGCTCACAATCGAAGATGAACATTTCATAAGTTTTAGAAAGCTCGTGGATATTAATTTTTCATAAGAAGTTGGTCCCTTTACCATTAAAAACAAATCAGCTCTGCCTATGATTGAAAATTTGCTTAGGGATAAATGTTTTGCAATGGAATCCGCAATCAACTATGACCTGCACCACATCATCTGAAATAGGAGGCAGGCCAATAGAAACAAGCCTTTCAAACATGTTGAAGTGGCAGGATTGGTAGAGAAGGAAAATTGGATGAAGTACCCTAGAAAGGTTGACTATGATGAATATATGCCATAGAATTTGAGCTCCTCTGCACTAGTAGGTAGCTCCCCCCAACAAGACCTCTCCAATGTGGTAGTTGTGGCCACACAGATCACCCCTTTGGTAAGTGTGTTTGAAAAGGGAAATAAGAGAGAACACCCAGAATCCATGGATGTGGATGAAGGGGACATGGCTAGAACACCCAAGAATAAAAAAACTGAAGAATTGGGAAAACTCGTACATATTGCAAAAGCTAAAGGGAGGAAGAAAACTATAGAAGTCAAAGGTCCAACTTTTGAAATTCAGCAGTATACCTTTGGCAATGTCCCTCAAGAGGAAGTAGGTAAATACAGGTCTAAAACTGAGCTGCTGGAAAGATATAGGGAAGCTGGTGAAAAATATTTTGAGGAAAGATTGAAGTTGTGTGATGAAGTGGAAAAGTTGTCGGGCCAGAGAACCTCCTTAGTGACTGCCAAAGATCAAGACAAGGGCATGCTGAATTTGGTTGTAATTACAGGAGACAAAGTAGCTGAGCTGAAGGTATATCCGAAAAGGGTCCCTAAAACTGACATGATTCACTTACACCAAGGGATAAGTGACATCCTTTACAATGATCTTCTCCAGGCTACATTGCAAATATCCAAATTAACAGCTGGTAAGAAAAGAGTTGAAGAACTGCTCCGAAAAGAGAAGGTAGAAAACGAGGCTCACCAAGCCCAGATCAAGAAGATCTAGGTGGATATATAGGTGGCAGACATCTTGGGGTACCAAGGTGTTTCCACACAAAGGAAACTAAAGGACAAGGAAGGTACAATTCAACTGCTAAAGAAAAAGCTAGACATCCCAGCTACCTAGCTCATACAAACTTCTGAGTTGATAGAAATTGAGAAAGAGAAGGAAGCCTTAAACACTGATTTGATCAATTGTAAGGCTAGACTACTCAAACATGAAGAAAAGGAAAAACAACAGGAAAAGGATGCAAAACTCTGGGTCGAGGAAAAGAGGGTCTTCGAAGCAATGCAGGATGAATTGGAAAAAGAGTTGAAAGAGCTGAAGGAATAGGATTGATAAATCCAGTGCATGTGGTTCCATATTTCAAGATATCTGGTGCTGGCTCCATCTCTTAGGCTATGTCCCAAGTAAGTCTTAAATCCTTGGAGATCACTGGTCTAAGAAAGCAAAATAAGGATCTGATGAATATGGCCAAACTCAAGGAAGAACTAAGGAAAAAGTTTGAAGACCATTGTAAAGAACTAGAGGACAAGACCAGCAAGTTGACAAAGCATGTTTCTAGCCAGGAATCTCTTCTAGGGGCAAAGAGCCTCATCTGGGACATGATAATAGCAGAAGCATCCAAGGTACAACCATACTTTGATTTTATCCAAGATAAGGAAAGTGCCACACAAGAGTCAAAAATCATATTCACTAACGACAAAACTAGACCTGAACAAAAGGCCTCTGGATACAGTTGAAGGTGCAATTGATTTTCTGAACATTTTAACTGAAGAAGACAACAGACAGGGGAATATCCAAGATATAATTTTGGACATTACATGGGCTAGGAGAGTGGTGCACAAACACCGTCACTTGAATATGGTCGAAGCGAAGTGGAACTTCAAGCACAAGCAGGTTAACGAATTTTCTTCGTCTTTTAATCCTCAGGTCAAAAGAGGGCTCCCCTTCTTTTGGGAAGAAAAAGGACCAATGATGTCCTAGAAAGAGTATCATGACATATTGATTGATTGCAGACAAGAACACAACCAATTTGTAGACATGGCCCAACAGTCACTTTCAGGTAAAACTATGGTTAACAAATTATCTGGTGAATTTGAATTACTATTTGATTTCAGATTTATGTGCATAATATTACCAATGCCCTCCTATCCGGAGAACCTAGAACTCAGCGTGTTGGTGGAATAAATGACAATGCTAGAAATGCCAATGGTTAACCAATGGAAGGTGATTGAAGATTATGGCAAGGCTAAATACAAGCTACACCAATGATGATATTCCTAAGCCATGATTAGAACCAAGGATACAGGTGTAAAGTAATTAGGCGAGCCTAGAGTTTGAAGATGTAGCACCTTTTGGGGTCCATGAGAAGTGCTTCCTCCATCACTTTCTGTTTTATGCTATTCGTGGAGAAAATGCCACGATACTGTTTGTTATGAGTTTGTTGCTAATTTTGTAACTAATTTTGGCCCCATTTCGAGGTTGGTCTCGGGGGCCCAAACACTATAAATATGCTCGTCACAGAGGGAGAAGGGGTTGTTTTTGGAACCTGTAAGACTATTTTGTTTATGATATTTTGATTTAATACAAGTTACAGAGCCGAATGCTGGTTATTTGAATGCAAGAATTCTTGTGTATTTATCAATTACAATCTGTAATTTCTTTTCTTTATGTGCATGCATTTCCTGATATTTGTTTACATTATGTTTTCTTCATGTCTTTGACTTAGTATATAATGGTTCAGAATTCATATGCTTATGCTTTGTCCATTTTTTTAGACATTCACCAAATGTTTCTTCCAAAGTTGGTGTAGAATTCATCCTCGTGGTGCTCTACATTGATGGACTATCATCGTTCTTAATTTTCCAGCAGACCCAAAACATATCAACCGTAATCGAAGTACTACATTGCTCTTGCAAGCGTTTCATGTGCAAACTGCTCTATATTTCTTGGTATTTGTGACTCCATAGCCCAATATATCTTTACCTTGTTTCAACCACCAATATTTGATATTCATTCTGTGACAATATGTCTGGTATTTTTATACATTTGTGAGAGATCCCTCTCTGAAAATGGGGAAGCCAACTCCCTTTCCTAAAGCAGTTTTGCTATTACCTCGGGGTCCGCCTTCCCACAACATTGGGTGCAATTCTAAGTGCTAACAATAACAATATAGTGGAACTAGTCTACTTTACATTGAATGGTATACACTTCTACTCCAATATTATCCATGTATCTGACATCTACCATAGTAATGAGATATTGAGCTCCTATATCTTAGTTAAACCATGGATATACTATAATATCGATTTTAGAAAGATGCACATGAAAATATTGTTGCTTTTTCCATTTTACAATTTCATTAGGCAACACGAAAGGTTAAAACAATGGCCTTATACCTCCACCTTTCACTTGTATATTTACTTTGGGTTTCCTTAATGTAGTAACTAGTCGTGCTTCAATTTTTTTATTTTCTTTATAAGCATTTGTTTTAAACAAATTTGGATACTAAAATTCTCCCTTATCATTTAAAAAAACTTTATTTTCTAATAAAACGTTGTGAATCTAGAGAACATTTTCATTCAAAGCATTAATTGGTCCACTTTGACTCATGAAAAAAATCATTTCTAAATTATTCTACACAAGTGAGATCGAATACCAGATGAGGATTAGAGTAATTACATAGAATAGATTATATTATGCACCTAATATAGAGCACAGTTTTTTATAGATGTTGATCGGATACTAGATGAGGATTAGAGTAATTGCATAGAACAGAATATATTATGCACCTAATATAGGACACAATGACAGAGCTTCATGTACTCCACTCCCGATGATGAGGGTGATATCGTTTCACCTGCAAATTAGCTTTATGCAACACTAGATTGTTGTCCTTGTATAATAGAGAAATATACAAAGGCTATGAGCAAAAATCTATAGAATTTTGTTACTCAAGAAAAAAGAGATATAGAGCTCTCACACTCAAATGTTCTCTAAGAGATTACAATATTTCGCAATCGAATGATAGGAATAGCATATTTTTGCAGCTCATATATTTGAGCTAGCGAAGGAATTCTTGAGGGTCCTTTCTCACATACTTAGTGACCTTACGATGCCTTTGGGCCACGAGATAGTCAATAACTTGCCAAAATTACCATTTATATTCAAATTCAGTTTTTTATTAATTTAATTATCAAATTTTCCATGAAATTAAACTAATATATAAATATACGGTTTCCTAGAATTAAAGATAAACATATATTGAGAACAATATTGACCATTTCTATAAAAATGTGGTCATCCAATGCCAATAAATCCATGCATTCAAATAATCAGATAATAATAATTAATTAAAACATGTAACAAAGATAAATACATAAGATTTTATACATAGATAGAAACATGTCATCATATTTCTTCTTATTTCACCTTTTTGGAATCACCAACTTCTCGCCTGGATGGAAACTTGGATACCAGCGTAGATCGAAATCCTAGGCTTTATCAAGCACTGAGAGGGATCAAATCTCTCAAGGTGAAAACCTCTTCTCAGGTATTGTACTAAAGGATCTATTCGAGAAGATGTTTGCACCTGGAGATATTTGATCCCTCTCAGCACTTGATAGAGCCTAGGATTTGGATCTAGGATGGTTCTAGTCGTGGGTAGTGACACAAAACTGAAATTTGATCAACATTATGTAATTATATATATTTGACTATTATCATATTGTAAGGAGTAGGTTAAATTGAAAACACAAATACAATTATGAGTATTATCATGTAATGTAAGTAAGTATTAAAGATTGTGTAAATTGTTAAAATGGAAACAAAGACAATAATTTTGTAAGGTATAAATTCATGAAAGTATAATTTACATCATACTCCAACATATGACTCCTAGCAGGCATGACACACATGAACTTATGCTAATTGATTGATCCAATCAAAGAATTTTTTATGTCTAGTATACATTTCTTCATATGGTACTGATATATTATCCTCAATTTGAATCTCTTTATCTAGGACCACATTAGCACTTGGAACTACTTCAAATTGTACCATGTTACCATCATGTTTCTCAATGACTATTACACATTCATCATTTTCTATATTTGCTTCTATGGGTATATTGGTTGAATATTGTTGTCATTGTTCTATAATCTAATTTATTTGTTGCTTTACAATTTGATTTCTTTCTTCCAATTGATTCCACTTTCTTTCTTGATATTCTCTTTGTCGGTTAATGTTTCATTTTCTTTTTTCTTCTCATTCTTCAACTATCAATTCGTCCACCTTTCTTTTTTATACTGTTTTTGTCATTATGTTTTTTGTTTCCTTTCTTCTGTTGCCATTTCATCCAAGTTTCTTTTTTGATATTCTTTATATCTATCTGCATTTTCTTTTCTTTGTTCTTCTCATTCTTCTATTGTCATTTCATTAGATTTTCTTTCTTGATTTCCTCTTTGTCGTTCTGCATTTCATTTTTTTTGTTCTTCTTGTCTTATGACTTTTAGGGGGGTTGTATACAAACCGCCTTAAAAATCACATTTAGGGGTGATCATTTTAAAAACCCCCCTAAAAGTGATGAGAATCAAACTTTTAGAGGTGGTTGTTAAAAAAACCACCTCCAAAAGTTCAATTTTCATGATTTTTGGAGGGGGTTTTCAAAAACAGCCCTGAAATCTTTAGAAAGAACTTTTAGAGGTGGTTTTGGCAAGACCCTAGCAATCCTAAACCATCGATAAATAAGTAAATTGTTGTATTCTTGTCACCAATCCCCCTGATACCTTCTTATTGGTGATGTTTTATATCGATGATGAGATAACATTATCTTATATTGGTGCCTCACATTTGACAAGGATGAATGAGCCTTGAATGAACACCATAGTGATGATTTTGGTGCCCACCTCTAATTAACAATGACCAACACCCAAACAAAAATCCATGTCGGTTATTTATATACTTCCTTATTTTTTGATTGCATATAGGTTTTGAATTATGGTTGAAACTACCAATTATTTTCCCCAAAGGTGAGGACCCCTTCAAATACCCTACATCTAATTGTCACTATCATTTCATTTTGTAAATGGGTCGTTGGCTTCACTAAATATAAACCTGTGTCAACTGGTGTCCATAAGTACATCACGATGGTTGTATATTATGTCACTAAATGGCTTGAATCCATGTTGGCATACAATAAAACTACCACTACTATGGCATTCGTTTTCTTCAACCACACCATCACTCATTTTAGTGTCATCCTATTTTGCTAAACATTCAAGTTAGAAAACAATGTTTGAAAGTCAATTACCACAAACACATCCATCTACACTCATTCCATGAACTTGTCTTTGTCCTTGATTACAACCAAACCCATGATAAACTTGGTCGAGGAAAGTTTGAGTTTTTGTTCCATGGCCCATATGTCATAAAGCACTCCCTATGCAATGGAACATATGTTCTTTTGATCCAAGTGGAAGACTATTGAAGAACCCTAGTAATGGATATATCTCAATAAATACTATCCACAAGTCCAAACTATGTCTTTTTCTCTTATGTTATAGTTGTTTTATAGTCTCCCCTTTTAGGATGAGCCTTGTGATTTTTTTTTCTTGCCCTTTCTTTATGGATCATTATTCTCAATGTTATGACGATTATGCCGATGAATCAAATAGAAAATCCTTGAAAACTTTGGCCATTTACTCCCCATACAACTCCCTCGTCCATGTTAGTAGAGTGTGTATTGGTGTTGCCAGCAATAATTAGGTGGAATACACTGTTGTGAGTAGCCTCTTGATTGACGATCTCCATTTGCATATTTGTCACGTTCCTAGATTCCCACTTGCTTGTAACATAGTTTAATAATAGTTTTTAGGTATGCGATCCTTATATTTTTAGAATGTATTTGCAAGATAAACAAATGTCTAGATAGTTTGAATTTAGAAGATTCAATGATAAAACCTAGGAGTCTCAATAAATTTGCAGATCATATTGTGAACCAACTTCTATATTGGAACATTCATCACTCATAGCAAGGAAATAAATATTGTTTTCATGTGATTCTTGATTGTACATTCATGTTCATGTGAGTATGATCTCTTTTAAGGACTTACTTTGTTTCCCTCTTATTTCGCATGCATGTATTTTAGGTCTTTATTCCATATTATATGTTGCTTGTACGTTTGGTTTTATTTCTAGATGCAATTTTACTCTTTGCTATGTTTCCATGTGTGTAAGTTAGGCCGCATCAATATCCTCTTAAATTTGCACGTGTCTACTTCTTACAGGTATATTTATTCAAAATGGAAAAAAATGCGTTTTCCATTTGCAAAACTCACGTCGACCAATCTTGTTTAATCCCATTTTTCTATTGGAATCCATTTGTTTGGGTAAGTTTCCCAACCCTACCACCATAAAAATCCCCCTCTTCCATGGGTACCATTTACTAGCACCCTTAGTGCCTCTAGGTACCAATGTTATTGAATCTCCATAATATTTGGAATTCATCTAATTTTTTATCCTAAATTTGGCTGCACTTGCTTCTTCAATTTCATTCATAATCTTACTCATCATACTCTCACATGTATGGAATTTTGATGTTTCATTTTACATTTCATAATCCCATCACTTCTCCCATACTGTAATAGTCATACTCATACTAGAAAAAACATCATTGAGAATTTTTAGTTACTTCTTAAGGTTATAGGGACTACCCATCATAAGAACAATAACATCAGTTCATAAAGAAGAAGGGCAATGCCTATTCTAGCTAGATTTTTGTTGGCACAACATTCTTCATCCACTTAACCCTATAAATTAATCAATCCATATGCCAAAAAGTGTAGGGGACAAGGGACACACTTTATTAACAACTATATTAGAATTAATTTCTTCAAACCAACCCTTAGAGTTCCTAAACATGAAAATAACATCATCATACATCCTATCATAACAACTCTCAACTTGAAAGGAATTTCTAGCTCTTCTAATCTATTCCAAAGGTAGGTTATTGGTATTACACCATATGTTTTTGTAATTCCAACAAAGAAAATCAAGCTATTGTTTTATTATTGTGACACTCCTTCGAAATGATCCTAAGCATAACAAGGTATTGTATAGTTTCTTGACATCATCTAAATCTAGCCTAGCTTTTAGTTCTCTTCGTATGTATTTCTATCGCTTTCTAGCCATGTATTGATCATACTTTTCATGATAATTATATAGTTTTTTGTTAAAATATGGATAGTAATAATGGTACTATTATTAAAGATTCGATTGTTTTGATCCTTGGTTTTAAAAATAAGAAAATTGAGGTTTTGAATCTAGGGTTTAGGGAAACCTTGATTAGCTACTAAACTCATGAGTTTAAGAATGTGATGGATGAAGATAGGTATAACGATTTCTAGCATTTCTACTTGGTATTCTTTGATGTCGCTATCTTTCCTTTTCATAAGCCACTTAACCCCAAACTCTATGTTTTCTAAAGAAAAAACATCTTCCTCTACCTAAAAATCACGAATGTTATTCACAATATCAAAGAATTCGTAAATCTTTCTCTCTCTCTCTCTCTCTCTCTCTCTCACACACACACACACACACATATATATATATATGACATAATATAATAAAATAGTAAACATATAATGTGATAAGGGGAAACTGTTTTTTTTCAATGGTTTTAACTTTTTTTTTTGAATATGCGCTTTAATTAGTAATCCAAAATAATTTTCTCTTAAGAATTTTGTTTGCCTGGAAAGCCATTTTTTTTACAATTGAACTCTTGACATTTGAAAATATGTCAAACAATTAAAATAATTATTGAGAATATATGAGAATATTATTTTTGAAGTTTTTCAATATTTAGTAAATAATTTGGTTTATCTAAATTTGAAAATAAAATGTCAATATCACAAATATTGTTTTCCACATAAGACCATGTTAAGCCTTCAATAGCCACCCCACCCATCCACCTTGTTTTTCCAAAAACGTGGGAACCTCGCTTCTTCTCATGAGTAGAATGAAGTTTGCATAGCATGTTTTTTTCCATTTTCTTTGCACTCCCTTGTACTCTTTACTAGTCTAGTTAAGGGCATGAATCATTGAATTCCATTGTTCTTCATTTATTACTTGGGTTCAACTTTCTTTTCAAAATGAGACTACATTTTACACCCTCCTTAGTTTCTAAACTGAGTGTATTTGGTGATTTTTATTTCAATTTCTAGATTTATTTAGAAATTAATGTTGATTCACCAATTAAGTCCTCTTATGACATTTTCAATTTCATATATTCCTGATACCTAAATAATTCTTAATCAATCTATTATCCCTCTTATATGAAATATTTTTTTAATGTCTTCATAACATTGAATTTGAGCCATATTTTAGAATGAAGGCCTTATTTCCCCTTATTCCCTCCTTCCTTTTCCTTTTGAATTTTTATTCCCAACTTTAGCATCATGTTTTATCTCCTCATAAAATTATCCCCGGTCTATTCATTGTTAAAGTTAAGTTTGATCTCTTGATAAAGTTATCCCTTAACATTGTCGCTTTTTAATAGATTCCTAAGTTATCCCTTGTCATTGACGATTCTCAACCAATTCCTAAATTAATCCCCATTTTCAATTAAGGCCTATTTATTTATTTATTTGAACTCTATACTTGATCCCCACATTAGGTTTCATTTTAGAATTGAAGTCTCATTTAGATATAGTCAAATTTATATCTTGACCGAATGATTCAACCAAATTTAAAAATGGAGGTTTCCCGTTTGACTCTGTTTTAATGGATGCTTCCAACTTACAAATTGAGACTGATTTACAAATTAATACCTTTTTTAGTCTTTTTTTAGAATCTTGAAATTCAAATTTGAAGCAAGTTAACCTCAGAGTCCAATTGTGAAGTGGGATATGAGAACCATTTGATTTTGAACGAGTGTGTGCATTAAATTTTGGGTATTTTCACCATATGTAATGACAACTTGTTGTTCATTTATCCCATTAATTATATGTAGTGGTTATCAAATGTCATTCCTGATATAAAGAATGAATGGAACTATAAGGGGGTCTATATTGACTTTAGAGATCTTAGATTATTCGATTTTTGGTTGTTTAAAAATTTGATCATAAATGTGTGAACTGATAAGTAGGTCAATCAAATTTGAACATAAAATGTTTTTCACATAATTGAAATTGTCTTGTTTGAGTTGATCATCACTATTAAAATGAAAGGCTTGCAATAATAATTTTTTCTATTTCTATTGATAACGTTCAAGCATTCTCTTATAATTCACCAACTCACTTATTAGTTAATTACACTGAACAAGTATTCCTTTCAAAAAACCTATTTTTAATCTTATTTGAATATACCATTTTTTGTTTGAAATGTCACATGTAACCCATATTTAAATCAAATGTATAGTTTTCTATTATAGTTATTAGATATAGTTTATTTAAATTTTTCTTGAATTTGATATTGGGAAGTTCAAATATTCTACTTTTCTTAGAATACATGTTTTTTTAGATTAATTAAAAAAAATATAATACATGTTTCTTAGATTAATTCAAAATTTTTGTTATTAAACATTATTAAATTTATAAATATGACTTTACTTCAACTGACATTTGAATGCGTTATCATCTAAGATTAAACACATAAACTTTGACATTTAAATGTGTTATCACCTTAGATTAAACACATAAACCTGGTTCCTTCTGCCTCACATATTATTTTCATCCATTAAGAACCATTTTGAAATACAAATCGTTCTCATCTTAGATTAAACACATAAACCTTGTTCCTCCCATTTCACATATTCTTTTCATACATTGAGAACCATTTGAAATCCAAATCTTAAAGAACATATGCAAACTTGATTATTTTCAAGCTTAATAGGATTCGAATAATGGTTTTCATTCCAAAAGTATTTAAGATCTATGACCACCTTAGTGAAATGTGGCTCAAATCAAGGTCAACATTTCCTTACCTTCAAAAACATTTTTAATTCAAACTACTAAAACGAAATTGACATGGTATTAAGAAAATAAAAAATTAACCTAGTTTTAGATCCATTATTGTTTAGTTTATTCACATGCATATATCTTTTGATGATTCCAAAGGATATAGGAGAAGAAGAGAACATGGCAACTAACAATTTGAACCAATTTCATGGAAACTAAGCATTATGTTGAACCATTTTGATAGCAATAGAATAACTAGTTTTAGAAAAAAAACCATTAATTAAGAAAGAAAATGAATTCACTAAAGGAATGAAACATGTTACAGACATTGTTAAACTAACATAGATATATCTTAAAAATGATTTACCTAACGTTGGAAGGTATCAAATCTCTCTAACTCCAAACCCTTTTTTAGAGTGGAAATGTTGAGGAAATGTGAATGAAATGTTTAAGGTTTTAATTTGTAATCTTATATATGTGGTTCTAAAAAATATTTTAAATCTAAATTGAGTCGACATGTTATTTTTTATCACATTTTGTTATTTTTAATAAAGGAAGTGTGTCATTTCTAGGATGA
The DNA here is from genome assembly GCA_001517045.1 of Pseudotsuga menziesii. Classification (NCBI taxonomy): domain Eukaryota; kingdom Viridiplantae; phylum Streptophyta; class Pinopsida; order Pinales; family Pinaceae; genus Pseudotsuga; species Pseudotsuga menziesii. The sequence continues at coordinate 37,217 of LPNX010330775.1, forward strand.
ACATAGAAAGTTTTACACATCTTCCCCTACTAAGCTGTAAAATGCGCTTCTTTGACAGAACACATTTATTTAAATAAACACTATATATATATGATTTTCTTTATATTTAACAAAATTATAATATATATTTTTTATTATATATAATTATATTTAATTTTTTATATAAAGAAAATCACTTATAAATTTGTAAGATGAGAACAACTTGTATTTCAAAATGGTTCTTAATGGATGAAAATAATATGTGAGGTGGAAGGAACCAGGTTTATGTGTTTAATATAAGGTGATAACAAATTTAAATGTCAAAGTTTATGTGTTTAATCTTAGATGATAATGCATTCAAATGTCACTTGAAGTAAAATCATATTTATAAATTTAATAATGTTTAATAATAAAAATTTTGAATTAATCTAAGAAACATGTATTATATATTTTTTAATTAATCTAAAAAAACATGTATTCTAAGAAAAGTAGAATATTTGAACTTTCCAATTTCAAATTTAAGAAAACTTTAAATAAACTATATCTAATAACTATAATAGAAAACTATACATTTGATTTAAATATGGGTTACATGTGATATTTCAAACAAAAAATGGTATATTCAAATAAGATAAAAATAGGTTTTTTGAAATGAATACTTGTTCAGTGTAATTAACTAATAAGTGAGTTGGTGAATTATAAGAGAATTCTTTATGGTTCTTTTTCAGCATGAACGTTATGAATAGAAATAGAAAAATTTATTATTGCAAGCCTTTCATTTTAATAGTGATGATCAACTCAAACAAGACAATTTCAATTATGTGAAAAACATTTTATGTTCAAATTTGATTGACCTACTTATCAGTTCACACATTTATGATCAAAGTTTTAAACAACCAAAAATCAAATAATCTAAGATCTCTGAAGTCAATATAGACCCCCTTATAGTCCATTCATTCTTCATATCAAGAATGACATTTGCTAACCACTACATATAATTAATGGGATAAATGAATGATGAGTTGTCATTACATATGGTGAAAATACCCAGAATTTAATGTGCACACTCGTTCAAAATCAAATGGTTCTCATATCCCACTTCACAATTGGACTTTGAGGTTAACTTATTTCAAATTTGAATTTCAAGATTCTAAAAAAATATTGAAAAAAGGTATTAATTTGTAAATCAGTCTCAATTTGTAAGTTGGAAGCATCCATTCAAACAAAGTCAGAAGGGAAACCTCCATTTTTAAATTTGGTCGAATCATTGGGTCAAGATATAAATTTGACTATATCTAAATGAGACTTCAATTCTAAAATGAAACCTAATGCGGGGATCAAGTATAGAGTTAAAATAAATAAATAAATAGGTTTTAATTGAAAATAGGGATTAATTTAGGAATTGGTTGAGAATCGTCAATGATAAGGGATAACTTAGGAATCTATTAAAAAGCGGCAATGTTAAGGGATAACTTTATCAAGAGATTAAGCTTAACTTTAACAATGAATAGACAGGGGATAAATTTATCAAGAGATAAAACCTGATGCTAAAGATGGGAATAAAAATTCAAAAGGAAAAGGAAGAACAGAATAAGGGGAAATAAGGCCTTCATTCTAAAATATGGCTCAAATTCATTGTTATGAAGACATTAAAAAAATATTTCATATAAGAGGGATGATAGATTGATTAGGAATTATTTAGGTATCAGGAATATATGAAATTGAAAATTTCATAAGAGGACTTAATTGGTGAATCAACATTAATTTCTAAACAAATCTAGAAATTGAAATAAAAATCACCAAATACACTCAGTTTAGAAACTAAGGAGGGTGTAAAATGTAGTCTCATTTTGAAAAGAAAGTTGAACCCAAGTAATAAATGAAGAACAATGGAATTCAATGATTCATGCCCTTAACTACATTGGTAAAGAGTACAAGGAAGTGCAAAGAAAATAAAAAAAAAAACATGTTATGCAAACTTCATTCTACTCATGAGAAGAAGAGAGGTTCCCACGGCCAGACAAGGTGGATGGGTGTGGTGGTTGTTGAAGGCTTAACATGGTCCTATGTGGAAAACAATATTTGTGATATTGACATTTTATTTTCAAATTTAGATAAACCAAATTATTTACTAAATATTGAAAAACTTCAAAAATAATATTCTCAAATATTCTCAATAATTATTTTAATTGTTTGACATATTTTCAAATGTCAAGAGTTCAATTGTAAAAAAAATTGGCTTTCTAGGGAAACAAAATTGTTAAGAGAAAATTATTTTGGATTACTAATTAAACTGCATATTCAAAAAAAAGAGTAAAAACCATTGAAAAAAAACAGTTTCCCCTTATCACATTATATGTTTACTATTTTAGTATATTATGTCATATATATATGTGTGTGTGTGAAAGATTTACGAATTCTTTGATATTGTGAATAACATTCATGATTTTTAGGTAGAGGAAGATGTTTTTTCTTTAGAAAATATAGATTTTGGGGTTAAGTGGCTTATGAAAAGGAAAGATAGCGACATCAAAGAATACCAAGTAGCAATGCTAGAAATCGTTAGATCTATCTTCATCCATCACATTCTTAAACTCATGAGTTTAGTAGCTAATCAAGGTTTCCCTAAACCCTCGATTCAAAACCTCAATTTTCTTATTTTTAAAACCAAGGATCAAAACAATCGAGTCTTTAATTATAGTACCATTATTAGTATTCATATTTTAACAAAAAACTATATAATTATCATGAAAAGTATGATCAATACATGGCTAGGAAGCGATATAAATACATAGGAAGAGAACTATAAGCTAGGCTAGATTTAGATGCTATCAAGAAACTATACAATACCTTGTTATGCTTAGGATCATTTCGAAGGAGTGTCACAATAATAAAACAATAGCTTGCTTTTCTTTGTTGGAATTACAAAAACATATGGTGTAATACCAATAAACTACCTTTGGAATAGATTAGAAGAGCTAGAAATTTCTTTCAAGTTGAGAGTTGTTATGATAGGATGTATGATGATGTTATTTCCATGTTTAGGAACTCTAAGGGTTGGTTTGAAGAAATTAATTCTAATATAGTTGTTAATAAAGTGTGTTCCTTGTCCCCTACCCTTTTTTGCATATGCATTGATTAAGTTATAGGGTTAAGTGGACGAAGAATGTTGTGCCAACAAAAATCTAGCTAGAATAGTCATCGTCCTTTTTCTTTATGTTGATGTTATTGTTCTTATGATCAGTAGTCCCTATAACGTTAAGAACTAACTAAAAATTCTCAATAATGTTTTTTCTAGTATGAGTATGACTGTTAACATTGAAAAACAAAGGTTATGATAATCAACTCCAAAAATTTCATTTATACTAATTTTTTCTGTGAAAACATCTTGGAGGAAATGACGACATGAAATATCTTGGAATTGATCTTCATCATATGTTCATCAAAATATTGAGTTGAACTATAGCATTGAGAAAATAATAAATGGAGGGTATAACACTTATTATAGACTTGAAAATAGTTATAAATCAATGAGATTTTTGCTTTTGGATAAGAAGAACCTTCCGTGAGACTCTCATTATTCTTGTTATCTTATATCATTGCAAAATTTTGCGAGCCAACATATCTAGAGAATCGTGTACTAAAAGATAGAGAAAAATCCAAAATATTTTTATAAATTATAATATAAAAGTTAAAGGAAATACACCCTATTATGTCCTTCTTATAAAAGAGATTATTTCCTCCATTGAGTGCATGACAATGACTAGGAAACTAATGTATAAGAACATGACAAACATGGAAACCAAGTTGCTTCTTAATATTTAAGAATGCAATATTATCATTACTAATGAACACCGCTAGCATGTAAACACACCACATATTCCCTGATTATTCTTGTTTTCAGCTTTATTTGGTCTCATGGAGCCCCCCATTTTCATGAAGGAGTGCGTAGTTGCCCCCCACTTCATCGATGCATGCTTCAAAAAAAGGGGACGACATCCCCTCACATTTCCTCGAGTTTCACCAAATTGGGGACAAGAATAAACATTTCTCCATGAACCTCCAAGTACCCAAGGTGTGGGGAGCGAGGGGGGTGCACCCTCGACCCTTAGGAACGTGTCCTCGTGTAACACTGTTATAATTTAGAAGATCAAAAGCATCTCTTTGTTTTAACTAGTGTAAAGAAGAAAACCAACATTGCTAAAATAACAACAAAGTGACATGAGCTCCATAGTGAATTAGGGTGTTCGGCAATTCCTAAAATGTCATGGGTGAAAAGAAATTGTCATCTTTGTTACACTAAGAGGGTTGATGAGGAAAAACATTTTCTCTCATAATGCCTTGGGTGCACCCACATTATATCTCAAATTCAAAATATATGTTACCCTATCAACCTTCCTAACCCTTTAACTTATGAAAATAATAACAATTTGAAAATTTCTAGAACTTCTTAGAGAGAACAAAAAAGATTAAAATAAAGCAAATAATTTTTTTATTCTTTTTAAAATTTAAAAACCCAAACTTAATTTCAATAAATATTGTCATCATAATCATTATTATTAATAATATAAAAGTAATTGTTAAAACAAAACTAAAACTTTTATAATCCATTAACCTAAAATAAAATGATATCAAAAGAAAAAGTACTAGAGTCATTTTATTACTTAATGTAATAATCATAATAAAGTTATAATATATAAATAAAAACTATATTTATAATTAATATATATAATTTTAAATATTGATTTCAATTAAATAACAAACATACGTACTTTTACTTTTCATTTACTTTTCATTTTAGTAATTGAATTGAATTTTTTTAATAAAAATAAAGTTATAATTAAAAAACAAAAAATCTAAACATGTTATCATTATAATAAAATTTATATAATCTAATAGTTAAAATATTTCGACTATTTCAAAGGATTTTTATAAAAAAAAAAAATCATTTTATGCTAACATAAAAATTTCATACATTAATTTAATATTCTAAAAAGCAAACATTATCAATACCTATATTTATATCCATAAATACAGATTCTATATTCTCAGTACTTTCTTCTTATACTGCATTTTAAATATGATAAGATATATACTCGAAATTCTCTCCTTTCTTTCTGGACAGCATCTCAAATATGATAACAAATAAATATTCTTATACAACATTTATTTATAATTGCTATTAGGTCCCTAAACTTTGGTAAAAACATATAACATAGTACAAATAATTGCATAAAAAAAATATTCCTCTCATTTTCATAGTAGATGGTCTCATAAAAAAAATATTCCTCTCATTTTCATCCGCGACTGTTCAAAAACAACAGTAGTACGTCATTACACTTTGAAAAAAAAAATTTATTCTCCGCGACATTTCTTTGGAAGAAATGAGAACCGTCTTTAGACTTTGGAAAAATAAATAAAGAACATTAAAGAACAAGAATAATAGCGCTTTTATTCTCACATAAATTTTTGGAAAAATAAATAAAGAACATTAAAGAAAAAGAATAATAGCGCTTTTATTCTCACATAAACCTTTAGTGCGGGTCCTGTGTGGTGCCCAAAAATATGCTCTATGCTGATTTCGGATATTAAAATATTACAGGGACCAGAAGGATGGGGCAGACGAAGAAGTTTGTTCTCTGTTCGGTAACTTGTTTGACAAACGCGCCATTCCGCTGTATTTGGAAATGGGCCTATTCAAGAATTCCAAGGGAACCCTATTATGCACGATGAACGTGTTGCTTATAAAGCTGGTTGTCTGGTTGGGATGGCTTTCCTCTGTTGCTGTAGGACAGCTCGAGTTAAGTGAAGCTGTCGCTGGTTTCGTTAATTTTCCAGAGGTGGGAATATCTTGCGTCGGCAATTTAGCGGTTTTGATTACAAGTATTTCCAAAGGAAGGCTAGATCTCGAACTGGGTGTCAGGGATGTCCTGGCATCCATCAGAGGCCCCAAACTGCAGGAGATATATAAAGGGTTTGGGTGGACTACTTGTAAGGAATCTAAGGATTATAAAAATGCTTCTGTAATAATGCTGTCATCCAGCAAGCCCAATTTATCCATGAGGCAGTTCATGAGGTACATCCACAATGCCCAAGGTGTGGACTCCATCTTCATCAAATGTAAAAGCCCAGCGCCTAATTGTAATTGCAAACACCGCACATGTAAATGTACTGTATTCGAAACTGTGGAACCTCTTACAGTATTGTTTGAAGGTTGGATGACTGGAGTACTCAAGCGACTGCGGACTGATACCGGCGAGTGGCTGCTGCCGTCTTCGGACTGCCTACAAAATGGTTGCCATGGGTTAAAGTCTGTGGATAATCATCAATCTGGAGAGGAGAGATTAACAGCGGCAGGCTCTGAGGACACTGTTAAAGGTAAGGCCGAGGTAGCTGTGTTTAAAATACTTGTGGATTACGTCCAAAAAAAGCATACTTGCATTTGCATTCCATTGCATCGAGGAGAGAAAGATAAGTGGACAAAGCTGCTCATCACATGTTTCAGGTCTAAAGATAACGCAGAGAGAGGAGTGAGTGTCATGGCTGCAGATGCTATGGCGAATTACACGCTACAGGGAACCAAGGACAGTTACATTGCTGAGCGAGGAAAAAAGCATCTGAAACAAGGATTAGTTGTGAAATTCCACACTACCTCCCTAATATTGCCAAGGTTGACAGAAATATTAATCAACCTTTTACTTGTTGGATGGTTCAGAGTGGATGGCCTCTCTACTGCTATGGTAGCAAGAAAGGCAGTTAGAAGTTATGTTATGGGCAGTGAAGAAAGTGGATTCTCTGCCAATGCATTTCTAAGCACAGCCCTGGTTAAGTCTAATGATAATGATAAGGATAAGGAGATCACCCTTGTTTACCAAGTGCTAACCTTTCGGAGCTGGCGTCTAGGCCTCGGGACCTTATCGTGTATAGCAGGCGCCGTCAACTTGATTTGCGCTATTTTTTGGACGGTGTGTATGGCACTCGAAGGATCCGCTGCTAAATGGTATGCTGCTGACTCTGTGGCGCTCAGTATACCTCGAGTTGCAGTGATAATCGTTGGCATTGGTATGGCTTTGGGCATGGACTGCTTGCATTTGTATCTGCTTATATGGGGCTCTCTGAGAGAGCGAGTCGCCGTAAGCAAAGAGACCTCTCCAACTACAGCGGATGTAAGCAAAGAGAGCTCTGTAACAACACCGGATGTGTCTAAAGAGAAAGAGGGCCGTCAGAGAAAGGGACTCGCACTTTTGGCAGGGAGAAAGCAAGTCGCCGTTTTGGCAGTGATTCTTTTGGAGTTGGCGTGCGTTGTATCAGGTTGCGTAGTATTAGGAGTTCGAGGCAAAAAGGTGTTTGGGAAATGGGTATATAGTGCTGTGCAAGTTCTCGTTTGGGTGAAGTGGGGAATTGGCAGCTATCTTCTTGGTGAATCATATTCAGAAACTAATTCTGAATATAATTGGAAGAGTGGGGTTCTCGTGTATTCTTCTGCGTTCTTCCTCAATTCCATGTTGGCTGGAGTTCGCTGTGTATGGATATACTCGCCCTCACAAAATAATTAAGTCTTGTGCCATGTTTTTAGCATTAAGCATATACTTGTCTGTACTAATTGTCGTTGGTTTTTAATTAAGCATATTCTTAATACAGTCGTTAGATGTCAACTTATTTGATTGCTGTAAATTTTGTGGTGATGTTAAACTTTACACTTTTTCGTTTAAATTAATATAAATTTATGTCTTTTTAAAACGAAGATAAATTTGTTTTTCTAATTAATTTGTATGAATAGAATTGCATAAATATCTTATTCGAAATCAAATTGTAGTCGTTTAAATTAATATAAATTTATGTCTTTTTAAAACGAAGATAAATTTGTTTTTCTAATTAATTTGTATGAATAGAATTGCATAAATATCTTATTCGAAATCAAATTGTAGGAATATGGCATACAATTGATGGATTATTTATCCTAACCATTAAAATAATAAGAATGGTGCATTAATAATGGTTATTTATCATTTAAAAAAAATAAACTCTATATCTAATAATTCAAAGAATAAGAATAGTCAACTTAAACTCGATATCCTAATATCAAAAGAGTAACAATGGACAACTGCTTATGGTTAGTGATTTATTAGTCATTAATATCTCACAATGTATCCATTAAGGGGTTATTAAGGTGTTATGCAATTGTTAAGAGAAAATCAAATCAAAGTAAAGTAAAGTAATCTAAATTGGATCATTTTTTTTAAGCATGCATATAATATTTATTTATAAATTAGCTATGAAAGAGAAATGTAATATGTAGGAAAATATTTTTTTATTACACAAGGAATATAAGGTTTACAAAATGCACCTTGGTTTTGGTTATGGATGATAAGGGGCCTTTATAAGTGATTGTTAATATCTTTTCTATCCAAATTTCCAATCAAGTGAGTAGTTAGTGATCCCACAATGGTGATAGAAGGAGTAGGATGGCCTCTATCTTGCTTTCTAGAGGAATTTTGACAACATAATGGTGCTCTGAGTATAAGATGATCATTGATGTAAATGGTGGCCATGGGGGTTGCATTTATAGGAAATGTGGTGGACACATGATCTAGTTCTAATGTGGATCCTCTCCATTCCATTGATGACAAAGTGGAGAGGTTAGGGTTTGAAAGATCAAATTAATATAGTTACTTTTGACCTTAATGCCCATGTTTCTCCATTTTTCAATGCCTACTTTATTTTGGGCAATGTGGAATGATGGATGAGAACCATTTTTTTCTTTTTTTTGGACTAAGTTGCAACTTTAGAGGGTGAATGAGCAATTAGTTACTACTTTAGAGGCCAAATAGAAACCACCTTGATATGGTTTCCCTTATTGAGAGATCATGAGCGACTAAGGATTGACATGGTCAGAAGTTGAATATTCTCTTAGTTTCTAGTCATATTGCATAGTTCATGTGGAGGTGGACGAGATGAAAATATGTATAATATTGTCAATGATGATGCATGATGGTGATGAAATTCATGGCAAGGTAAGTGAAAAAAATTAGGTTGTTAACATATTCCCCCTTGATGTGTGAGGTTGGAAGTTCATCGTATTACCAAAATAATCATAAGTCTCCATTTGTTCCTGTAGGTAAATCAAGAGCACCAAGAACAAGAAACCTAGACCACTATAGAGAGAGACTCCCCATCCTTAAGAACGATAGAGGCCCATGCCTATAGAAAAAAACAAAAGAGGCAAGGTCCATATACTTTCATATATAAATGAGGTGGGAATCCCCATGCTTGTATCAAAGTCCCAATATAATATAGAATCGATAGAAAGAGGGGTCTAATCAATACATGAATAATTGTTGGTTACAATACATCTTGAGGATCAAAGAGGGACCCAATCCAAGTACATAAATATGTTCCAACCATAGTTTATCTAAAGTGCATGAGTAGGAATAATGGTGTCCCATCATAATGACAAATCACACTAATAGAAGCCTTGTTAAAACTAGATAGGGCCTAGGATCTGAAAACAGTAAAAACTTATACAACTCCTCACATGTGGTTCAAATTATTGAAAGACTAAGCTAACTAGCTCTAGAGAATTGCAATTTAAATTGGATCACAATAGCCAATGCAATTCAAACATCACAAGAAGCAAGAGATTGACGAGATTTCATAATTGACTAAAGAACTAGAGGGAGTCATGAATGTATGGGATCTCCAACAAAATTGGATAAGAGAACCACCGTACTATATGACTCTCAATGGTGCAATAATGAGTTAGAATCAAGCACACGAGAAACAAAAAATCCGAGGGGAAATGAGATATTCCCTTATTTGGTCCAAGGGAACCCATCAATGATGGTGATGGTGCAAAGGTACAAAATTCCTCTAGGTATCTCCTGTAGAATACAAGTGTTGAAGTCAATAGAGAGAGACATGATTTAAAAAAATAAATTAGGTCTATTGAACAACACAAGATACGTCACTAGAATATGAAGATAAAGAAGGATATGACACCAAATGGGGGTACAAGGTCACTAAGTGGTGGACTTAAAATTCCTTTATTTAGAGAATGGAGGCATTCCTAGCATAGAATCATTGTTTGAAACTCTTGGTAGGATTAAGAGAGGGACACACCATACATAACCAAGGGATGCTACAATGGGGATGCTAGTGGAGGGGAAATGAAGGCACCGAGTTTACAGTATGGGAGAAGTGATGGGATTATGAAATGTAAAATGAAACATCAAAATTCCATACATGTGAGAGTATGATGAGTAATATTATGAGTGAAATTCAAGAAGCAAATGCAGCCAAATTTAGGATAAAAAATTAGATGAATTCCAAATATTATGGAGATTCAATAACATTGGTACCTAGAGGCACTAAGGGTACTAGTAAATGGTACCCATGGAAGAGGGTGATTTTTATGGTGGTTGGGTTGGGACACTTACCCAAACAAATGGATTCCAATAGAAAAATGGGATTAAACAAGATTGGTCGACATGAGTTTTGCAAATGGAAACCGCATTTTTTCCATTTTGAATAAATATACCTGTAAGAAGCAGACACGTGAAAATTTAAGAGGATATTGATGCGGCCTAACTTACACACATGGAAACATAGCAAAGAGTAAAACTGCATCTAGAAATAAAACCAAACGTACAAGCAACATATAATATGGAATAAAGACCTAAAATACATGCATGTGAAATAAGAGGGAAACAAGGTAAGTCCTTAAAAGAGATCATAATCACATGAACATGAATGTACAATCAAGAATCACATGAAAACAATATTTATTTCCTTGCTATGAGTGATGAATGTTCCAATATAGAATTTGGTTCACAATATGATCTGCAAATTTATTGAGACTCCTAGGTTTTATCATTG
>LPNX010330776.1:10595-25350 GCA_001517045.1 Pseudotsuga menziesii
CGTAAACATAGATGCAAAATGGGATGCAAAAAGGGATGAAAACGTGGGTAAAAAAGTGGACGAAAATATGGATGCAAAAGTGAATGCAAAAATAGCTGAAACAAAACGAGATGCAAAAATAGACTCAAAACAGGATGTAAACTTTGATGCAAAACTTGGCGCATGAAGGGATGCAAAAAAACAAGTAGAAGTGGATGCAAAAGTGGATGTAAAAAAGGATGCAAAATTGGATGAAAATAAGGGAGGAAAACATGGGCGTTAAAGGGGGCGCAACAAGAGTAGATGTACAAACTAGGCACAAAATTAGGTGCAAAACTAGGGTAAAAACCTGTCGCAAAACCTGATGCAAAACTTGGCGCATAACTAGGTGCAAAACCCGGTGCAAATTATGCCACAATTTGCGCCAGATTTAGAAAAAGGACGCAAAAAATGCCTAAAATAGCACCAACCCATGAAATTGCGCCATTTTGTCCAAAAAATGAAGAAAAATACACTGAAAGATGGTCTAGACGCAAAAAAGGATGCAAAAAGAGATGCTAAATCCAGTTTTTGTTGTAGTGTACTGTCAACACACGAATTGAAGAATAGTTGGAAATTATGTAGAAATACTTAAGAGAACTAAACCTCAAAGGTCAGGAGATTTGGTGCACTAAATGCTCTACAGCCATCCATACTAAGGATAATTGTCGATAGGATGTAAGCCAACAAGACGTATGTTTTGTTCAAACAAAATGTTTCTATGATATCTTTCAGGAGCATGGAGACCATACGACGAAGGATTTCCCATATAACATGAAGAATGGAAAAGCTTCTTGGTGTGCGATCTGTGAAGTTAAGAGTCATGCAATATCCGACTGCCACTTGAACCTAAAAAACTAAAAAAACTATCAGGTAGTTTACCAAACAAATTCAATGGCCCATATTAATGATAATATCCCAAGGAACAATGAACAAAATGAACCAAGCAATCGACAATATGAAGGTTGTAGATACAAGCGTCGATTCCACAACTGTTGTGGAGGATTTGGAGGTTGAGGACGATTCTCTGGAAATTGTGACAATCAACCATGATGACCAATACAATGTTTTACATCCTATAAAGAATTACTTTGGTATGCAGTATGTCCTTATAAAGACATAACCGACCTAAAATTTTGTACTAGCTCTGGTGTGGGCGACCACTCATTGGATGATTGTCCCATCATACTTGAATAGATGTTTTGGTATCATGAATATAGACAAAAATTAATTTATCCCTGTAATTAACCCTCCTTTCTCTACATATTTCTTGGTTGTGATTTGGTTGATACCTTCTCATTTGGGGGTTTGAAAATAACAACACACTAGAATACAGTGGCCCCTTTTGTTGGCCCTTGTACAATAATGTTGATATTTTGCACCAAAAAATGATTCCATTGTTTGTACCTGGTTTCTAACAGAGCATAATTAACTGCATATATGACCTAGTATTGGAAATCCATGTTCAATATTGGTGGGACAATAAGTTTAAGGAATTTCTAAAATAAGAAGCTAAACTATAGCTAGGGCTCCACCAAAACTAAGAGAACACGTCCTTTACAAAGGACCAATATTAGGTGAGTAAGATATTTTGTGGGTTTCATTCTCCAAAATATCGCAACTAACAACAAATAATTGTGTGGTGGACTCAAATATACCTAGTAGCATTGCATCGATTGAATACCCCACTAACTAGGGCTATTGATTTTTCGGTAGAAAACACCGTGATAAATTTAATTGTGGAATTTACAACATAAAACAGTAAATTTGTATCTAAGGATGATGAAGATCTCAAATGGGGAGCAAGAGGAATAATGTTGAAGGAAACTTCATTGCGTATTAAACCCTGTATTGTTTAATAATTTTTTTTTCCATTGAACTGGATTATAATGGAGTAATAGAACCAACACCCCTCTATGGTAATGGTTGATTTGATGTTACTATGTTGTAGAAGGTAGAAGATTTGTATAAGGGGGAGATCTATTTGTGACAATAGAGCTGAGTGTCAAGAAAGAAGAAAGGTAATCTAGTTTCACCCCATCTGCACTTGTCCAAGTCAGTGGAATCTAGGGTGGTGCAATTCTCTACTCGTTTCTTGATGAGAAGCCACACAATCAAAACCCTCACCTTGCACTAACTCCATCAACAATGAACAACGACCAGGATTTGAATGTCACAGAAAAAATGCAGCCTCATTTTATTTTTCAATTCAATAGCATCTTGGGTGGTGAAATGCTCCTTCCTATAACATCCATGCAGACAGACTATCAAAACTTGCACCTTAATGTATTTCCTCAGTTTGTAATGAACAACAAGGATGCTTTGAATGCCACAAAAACTATGGTGCCTCTATCTATTTTGCAATTCAATGGTATCTTGGGTGATGCAATGCTACTTCTTGCAACATTACAACATCAACATAGATGGAGATCAAGAAGGGATTCCTGTTACTGATCCAAGAAACATTGGAACCACTTAGGAAGACTACGATGAAAAATCCCTTAAGAAGCATGGTATGAAGACTATGGATAATGACAATCCCTTTTGGAGGGACTCTGATGATCCATATTCTGATTCCTTTAGATTCAATTTAATGTGGGAATATATTGAGTGTTTGGATTTCGGTTCAATATAGAACCGAGCACATATTTTGGTTTTTAGGTTTTTCCTAATGTCTTTGTTTTTTTGTTTTTGGCGCTATTGAAATGTAAGAGCAATGCTACCAAATCAATGCTATGTGATTAACTGTGTTAGTTTCAATATGACTTATTCACCTATGTGCAAATATAATATGATGCAATGAGCACTAGGTGAACTACTCAAAATTCACGTGAAATTTATTAGTTGTGACTAATACTCTTGCATATGGATAATAGATAAATGATATTTCATATGTTCAATAGTGGACAATCCTTAGTACTTCAATTTTTATTTCGTCAACTATGTGTTCAAATTGAACTCATATCTTTGTAACATGACATGTGGAGATTTAGTTTCGACTATGAGCTCATGCTCAAGCACGATGAAAAGCCATCAATAACACCTTTTACCCTATAAGATCTGAATGAGAGATACGAATAATGTTAAAATGAAATAACCAAAATTCAACATTATATTAACCATATACAATCTATATTATTCTCAAAATCAACCATATACTAATTGAGTTTCCTATATATATCATGCATGCACAAGAACTCCATTATACACCATTAACTTGCACATTCAATAATGATGCCCCCTACATATTATACAAACAAAAGAATATTATTTAATGTATTGATTTGACATGTATTAAAAAAATATCAATTAATAACTAATAAATATAATTTAAGTGTACAAGATTGTACAATACTATACCTTGTTAGTATGAGATGGCCGCCATCTCATGCAACCAAAAATATGCATCCCAAGCATCCATAACATATTTCAATGATTGGTCGTGAGAAATGAATCAAGTACATTGTCAACCACAGAATTCTAATTATTCAAATAGGTCAGCGTCTAGATTTATCCAAGCTAAATGAACTAAAAATCTATACAACTAAGTGCACATGGTATCTTTCATCACATCGCTCACCTTAACTCCAAGATGTAGTAGGATCACTAAATATTGGGGGAAAACAACATTCCCACTTGAAAATACTACCAATATAGTAGGAGGAAACAAAAAGCAAGGTCTCTCCATGTAATGACCCTTTTTTAAAATTTATTAAAATGCCCAATTTTTCAAAATTTTCACAATTTTGGCTCTTGACTAGTTTTGATGTCTAGACCTCCAAATTGACCCAAATGCTTCCAAATTTTATATGAAGGTACATGAATGATAATATAAATTAAATACCATGACCATGTATGTTTTTTTACCTCCCAATTACTTTTGCAAACTTTTTTAATGTTCTGTTCAAAGTAGGAGTCTTTACTAGCAAATTGGGGCTCCAATTCCCTTTGGGTAATTGCCAGAAATGGATTAACAAATGATCCCAAATTCACTTGAATTTATGAACAGAGGCTGGGTATGTGTAAGAGACCTTTTCAAAGTCTCATATTCATCATGGTTTATTTTATATAGGTGGCTATGAATCTTCCCAAAACAACTCCCAAGTCACAATTTCGACCCTTGGAGAAAATGCACCAAATCTTCTCCCAATGCAATAAAAATGAGTAAAATGGATTCCAATGCTTAAGTAATGAACATGAAACTTGAAATAAAAATTAATTACAGTCCACACATCTTAAATTTATTATATATACATTCCTCCATTCGAGATAAAATCATTACCGTGGCATATATCAAAATGGAGTGGAAATGGTCATTGTTTGCTCATTAAAAGTCATCTTGACATACAACTCTTGGGAATTTCGACTTGAAACTTTCCGAGAATGAAAAAAAGAGAATATTTAACTGATTAAAATAATAAATGGATAATTAAATTCTCTCCCAATTTGAAATCATCGGCATTACAATGGTTCACAACAAGATAGTGGGGAAATGACACTATTTCTTCATTGTTCAACATTTTTACATGAAATATTTTGGGTATTTTGACCCGAGAGGATTCTGAACATGAAATATAGAGAATATAAATCAGAACATAATATAATTGGCATTATAATATTCCCCAAAGAGATCAATATCTCACCCAAAGCGCAATCCCTCCATTGGCATGAATATGGTGTGAAAATTGGAAACAGTTGAGAGAGAGTGCTGCAATAGAAGAATCCACATGATTTCATATAGCTTACACCTGAAAATAAGAATCCATTAAATATCCATGAAATACCTGAGTGGCCTTTCCAAACACCAACTAGGATGGGAATCTTTCAGCCTCAAAATTGGCTTATGCAAGAAAACTAGTCATCCACTAGCTCTCACAATTCACAGATGAGAAAAATATTCTTCTCATGGATGATCCCTATATTTTATAAATATTATTAGTCTTATAAGGCTTCAAATCCATCCATAAACAAAATACAAGTTGAATTGGTGTGGCTGCTCATGCTATGCCATGTGGCCTCTCTCTTCACCTTCCCTCTTCTCCCAAATTTGAGTAGGAGCCTCTTGGCCTACTCCAACTCCCAAATTCGACCTCTAAGATGCTATATTCAGTCCTGACATGTAAATATGTTAGTAGGTAAGCCTTAATATCTGAATTGTGTCATAACTTTCATATAATCTCCATCATTGGTGTCATAGATGTCATAAATGTAAGGAGAATCTAGCCAAGTGTCCATGAAACTCCCATTTGGATCTTCCTCTCCCATGTAAGTTGAAATTCATCCCAAATTATACCTATGAAGTATATGGACAAGTATATTAACCTTATAATCCATCCAAAAACATTATGCTTCCCATATATTCAAATTTGCAAGAGAAAGATACCATTTAACATGGGAATTCTAGCTAGTGTGGGCCCCATAGTCTCCATGTGTCTTCATGCTCAATTGCCACTTCCATTTTATCTTGTACTTATATAATAAGATATATTATTAAATATTTCTCCTCTTATAATTTTTAAACATCATTTATTACCCCCCTTATTCCAAATCTCAAAGCTTCCACCCCCAAGCTAGGAAACTAGTGATTTTCCACCTTGGCAATTATTTGATTTTTATCATCCCTTTGACAAATTTCATGAACATGGAAAATGTGATTTGGCCATTCTGACCCAATGTTAAATTTGGGACATTACAAATCCTCCCTTCCCAATATTGCTTGTCCTCAAGCAATTTCAAACATGGTTGTTGAAGAACCCGCTTTCTGTATGATTCTTTGAAGTTGCCATTGAGCTTCCCACCTCGAGTCTTTGAGATTCCATGAATATTTCAGAGAGGAACCACCATGTTGATGTAATTTTAACTTTGGAATGTATTCACTTTTATTTCTTATGTATTATAACCTGATATTTATTCCAAGATGTATTTGTAATGTACTTGAGTCATGTCATGCCCCGAGGTTCCTATCGGGAGTTTCTATAATGTAAACAAGTCATGTCAAGTCAAGGTGGGTAATCCTCCTATTATCTAAGGGTTAAAGTCCCCACAATTCTAGGGCACTAGGGTTATTAGACTCACCCAGTTGGGTTTAGTCAAGTCAAGAATTACTATAAATAGAGAGATAGCCTCTCTATTTATCACACACTCACTCACTCTTAGTTGTAGCGCATAGATGAGGAAGAGAAAGACACTAGGGCAAGGAAGAAAGAGGTTACTGCTGTCAGGAGATCATATTACTGTTTTTGGGTTTCACTTTTGGTGCTGATTCTATCTTTGAGGAAGTTATGGGGTTTTCTCCATTTATGGTTTCCCCAAGGAAAAACACTGTGTTCAATGTCTCTTGTGTTTAATTGCCATGTTTGTTGTTCTCTCAGTTAAATATCCTAATGATATGCTAGCTTAATGTTAAAATCTAACATGATATCAGAGCTAACCTCAGAAGAAGACACTGTGCAGCTGCAGGAACTAGGGATTCCTACTTTGTGGATCTCTCTCCATATATTTTTAGCAAAAGAAGGGTGGAATAACTCTCCTCCATAGGGAACATCTTTCTATCGAAACATAATCCAATTCTGAGGTTTTTCAATTTTCGACCCGACACTACTGCTTGAAATTAGGGATTTTCACAGAAGTGGAATTTTTCAGTGAGCGCAGGCCTGGATTGACCTCCTCCTCAAAATCAAAGTTAGGGATCAAAACCAAATCATTTGGTTGGATAGAACTCCAGAAAAGAAAAACCCTAATATGCTCTTGAACGAGCACTGTAGGATTTTATCTCCAAATCTAGATCCGACATCTTGACCTGGTAAGATCTAAATATTTTGTATTTCCATTTGAGGTTCTTAGTTAAGATGTCTCATCATACCAAGCTTGATGAAAATCTTGAGGGAGCTGATAAATTCTAAGCCTCGAAGTATAGGATCTCCCTGGTCCTCGAAGAAAATGAGTTGGACTCCTATATCAGTGAGGAGGTTCCAGTTCCAGAGGGAGATGAGGCTAAGGCCTTACATAAGAAGAAGTCAGTTATGGCAAAGAGGATCATTGCTGATTCTATCAAGGATCACCTCATACCATTGGTGTCCTCCCTCAAGACACCTAAAGCTATGTTTGATGCCCTAACCAAACTGTTTGAAGGGAAGAACATCAATCGGAAGATGACTCTAAGGAACCAGTTGAAGAATAACCACTTATACTATGAAACGAGAACTTGACACAGTTCTCATTTTTCTCTCTCCTAATTTTAGTAGCTAATTTTATCTCCATTTAAAAAATGGTTGATACCAGTATCACACATTTTCATTTCAAGGCATTTTTTTGGCCTTTGAATCATCTTCATCATAAAAAAATTATTACTTTCTATTTTCAAGTTTGTTTTTTAGACATTTAACAAAATACCATACATTTATAAGCAAGTTATATTGAAACACACACACACACACACACACACACATATATATTGTAATTTTTCTTTAAAATAAGACATTTTTATAGGCAAAATAAGACTTTTTTACTAACAAAATTCTAAGAAATTCTATAAAATAAAGACATTTACAACCATTTTCAATATATTTTCATAGATGTTTTGTATAAAATGATACTATTTCATACTATATTCCTAAATATTACGATTCACATAAATTCACGAAAAACTATACCATATATTTTTAAATATCATATTAAAAACAATATATATAGAGATTTTATTTCTAAAACAAAGTCTGAAAGTAAAAACAGTACTAATATATCTTATCAAAAATTTGTCAAATCTAACATTTTATTCAAGAGATTAAACTAATCAACAATATCATGTAGGCTAAATTCTTCATCAAAATTGGAATTTTATGGAGCTTGGCTTTCCTCAGAGACATCAATGTCCTCTTTCATTGACTCTTCTATGTCTGCAAGATGCCTGAAGTGCTTCTTTCCAAAAATCCCTCATAATGGGGGTTGAGGCTCTTTTGACATCTTCGCCACAAGTGTTTCACTAAACTCTCATTTCTTCAAACCAACTTCTTGTAATTCATGTGGAAGAACTTGAATATCATTAATTCTTTTCTTTATGCAATTGCATTGTAGTGGATCATTATCAATAAATATGGAATTTATTCCTTTGATTTTTATTCTTTTTGGGAAGGAATTTGTATTCCATATATTACCACCATGTTCCATATTACTCTTAGAACCATATATTTTACCTTTCCTATGTCAAAGTCTAGCTAGTAATGCAATTTCCCTTAGGCAATTCCTATGAAAGCTACCTTACAAATGTTGCAGATCATAATCCATTTTTCAAAACTTAATAAACATGATCAAGGACATTCATTAATGTCTAATACTCATTCCCATACTTTTTTTTCTGGAATTTGGGAGGCTCGTACCTGATTTGGAGAGCTAGTTCGACCATCACCCTTGGGGGATTTGAACACAATCTCCTAGTAAAATTGTATTGTTTCACCTTAACCCAAAACAAGTTTTCAGAGGTATAAAGTCTGATAAAAAGTGTCCATATACCATATTGTGGTGTTACAAGACTCACCATACCGTTACATTTCAAATTCGGGACCATTTGGTGAAAATTGGAACCCTCTAGAGTCATAATTAGTTAAGCTTGAATTTTGCCAAATTTGTAATTGTCTCCAAAATTCAAAAAAAAAACATTTCATCAATGCTAGTCTCTACGTTGAAAACACTTTCAATTTGAAATATTTATAACATATATCCAATAACAAAAATATTAAATTACACCATTTAAAAATAATTATTATATAACAAAATCTTAAAATTAGATAATAACAACCATAAATGTCACAAAAACATGATATCAAAAATATTAACCACCATAAACGTCACGAAACATGATATCAAGCATACCCGAGCGGTTTCAAATGGTAACCGAGGTAATTGAACCCAGATTGAAGAGGAATCATCCTATAAGGCAGGGCTCCCGCAAAATCATTTAGACAGTCATTGGCAAGATTGTAGTAGAGAAAGCAAGACTTTTCAATGTTGATCCTCATGCCTGAGGCTTTACAAAAGGTCTCAATGATAACCTCGAAAGAAGACTAGTCTTGGAGAGTACCCGAACCCAAGAGAATTACATCGTCCACAAAGAGGAGGTGAGAAAGGTTTAGGGAGGGCGAGAGTTGAATACCTCGGATGAGACCATTAGATTTGACATCATGAATGAGAAGACTGAGACCCTCAATGACAAGGATACAGATGAGAGGGGATAAAGGACAACCTTGCCGGATACCACGAGTAGCTGGGAAATTTTTTAAAGGGGTCCCATTGACCAGAACTGGAATATTTGCAGAGGAGATGGAGCTCATAATCCAATTTACAGTAAGGCGAGGCACTCCAATTTGGATCAGGATCAGTCTGACATAAGTCCAGTCAACACGATCAAAATCCTTTGTAAGATCCAACTTGAGAACAAAGGCACAGATATTCTTGGATTTGATAGAATGAAGGACCTCTTGCACAATACCAATAGGCTCCGAGATTTGACGGTCCTTAAGAAAACCAAATTGTTCCTGAGAAATACCCAGATCCAAGAAGGGCTTTAATCTTCCAGCAATGACTTTAGCAATGATTTTATAGAGAAGGTTGCATAAAGATATGGGCCTAAAGTCAGCGAAGGTTCGACGCTTGTCCTTTTTAGGGATAAGAGTAGGGAACGTTGAGTTCAAGGAGGGAGGGATAAAACCAGAGGTCCTAGTCACGTCAATGGTTTTAAGTAAGACAGGTCCCAGGAGATCAAAAAAGTGTAGATAGAACTCCACAGGCCATCCATCCGGGCCCGGGCTACGGTCTTTTTTGAAATACTTAAGTGAGAGTTCGATCTCCTTCAAACTAATGGGGCAAGAAAGGAGGGACGAGTGCTCTGAGGGGATCATTCTGGGGAAGAGAGAGACCACCTTTAGTTGGTGCTCTAAACTAGTACAACCATCCTCCTTATATATAATCTGAAAATATGCTTTCCCTAGCTCTTTAAGGGGGACCTCCTCCTCAATGAGATTACCATCAGAATATTCAAGAGACTAGATCATATTTTGCAATCTTCTCCCCGAAGCCACAACATGAAAAAATTTGGTGTTGGATTCCCCCTGAAGAGCCCACTTGGTTCTGCTTTTCAGTTGCCAGGTAAGCTGAAGGTGATCCAATATCCTCTGTCTTTGAACACTGAGGTGAGACAAATGGAGAGTTAGCTCCCTAGTGAGAATACCATTAGAGGGACCTGAAAGAATTTATTCAATGGAAAGTTCGAGGCTAGAGGAAGCATAGTCGATGCTTGTTGTTTTGACCTTTATCCAACTCTTGGTTGCTGATTTAAGTTTGTGTAGAGTGTGACAAAAATCCTCAATGTCTAAAAGATTATCAACATCAGAGGTAGAATACCACCAGTGATGAAACCATTTAATGAAATCAGAATCTTCAAGCCACGAAAGATTAAATTTGTAGGGGTAATCAAAGGGGCCTTTTGGAGAGTTCCACTTGAGGAAAATAGGGAAATGGTCGAAGAGATTTAAGCATTTGGTCTAGGTCCTGTAAGACCCTAAAGAGGGAAGCAGGGAATTAGAGATCAGAAAACGATCAAGGCGTTTACTAATGCCTTCGTCCCTAGCTCGACCATTACGCCAAGTAGGTCTAGACAAAGGGGGAGCCACATCCACAAGACCAGCCAACTCAAAGAGAGTTAGGAAGTGATCAGAGAGAGGGTCCAGAGTAGCCTTAGTTCCCCAAATTTCAGAAGAGTGGAGAGTGAGATTAAGATCCCCACCTAAAACCAGATGTGGTAGATTTAGTAACCCACCAGGAAGGGCTTTGTCCCAAAAAAGGTCCCTATCCCGATAAGGTCCATATACATTAAGAATATGGAGAGGATCTGGCAACCCTCGTATGGAGGCCTAAAGCAGGATAACTACACAGGTTTGGAAGGCCCTACAATTTCCCTTCGACAGATTCCAAGTGGAGAGAAGGCCCCTAGAAATCCAACGAGCACTGATAGTGCAGAATTCCCAGGAGGGGAGGATTTTCGAAAAAGCAAACAGAGTAGGGGAGTCACTGCACATGGTTTCCTGTAGAAGGATGAAGTCAGGGTTAAGACATTTGAAAAGAGCACAGAGGCTAAGTGATTTGGTCCTGCTTCCCAGACCATGAATATTAAGGGAGAGGATTAACATCAGGTCTTATCCGATGGGGAGGACAACGCTCTAGGTTCCCTGGATGAAATACCTCTGCCCGCATCCTTGATACGGATAGAGAGAGGTATATACGGTGGAGAGGCCGAGGAGAGGTCGACTTTGGGATCTCTTTTCCCTTTGGGAGGCTTCCTGACACTTACATTTGCAAACCTGATGGAATTGAGGTGGAGAGTGGAGGGAGAGGTAGGAGAAGCAGCCGTGAAAATAGAGAGGGATCTCTTAAGGGAGGGATCAGAGAAAGAAGGGGAGGAGGTGGGGCTATGAGGGGGGGTGGTATGATCCGAAGGCAGAACAAAAGGTAAATTAGGGGGTGTGACCGATCCAGAAGGAGGAGCTCATGGTACAAGAGGGGGAAAATCAACCATCAAGTCTAGATCAAGTGAAACCGTGGGTGACTCTCACAAAAAGGAAGAGGCAGAGTGCCAGCACAAGAGGGTAAGGTGAGAGCTTCAGCTGGATTTGGAGAAGAAACGGGAGAAGGGAGGGAGTCTAACGTGGCAAAAGAGGTCAATGTCAGCGAGGCTGTTCGAGGAGGAGAATCCGGAGTAGTAGTGGAAGGGACACGTAATTTTTTATGAGTCATAATCAACTTGTCAACAGCCTCAAAGAAAGAGTCAGGTACAAAATCAGTGGGAGGATTAGTCTCATTAGACATACCTCATGGTGACAGAAGGCCCTCTGATGGGATGACTAAAGGGGAAGGCGAACGGAGCTCACCCATCTCCCAATTATTTCCACCTGTAAACCTGTGGGGACAGGAATTCCTTAGATGACCCACTGAGCAGTAGCAACTACACCGGAAAGGTACGTGAAGATAATCAAGTTGCTAGATCAGTAAGCGCTCGTTGCACAGTATCTCTACTTCCGCAGGAAGCCCTCTAGAGATATACATCTCAACAAGTATTTTTGCAATCCTCTTATCATAAACCTGATGAAATTCATCCTCCACCGAAACAAACCTCCCAATAGTATTCTCGATTCCTTCCAGTATATGTCTGCTCCACAGGGGGAACGAAAGGTGAGGTAACAAAACCCACAGGTGGCGTTTTGCAATTCTCTCTCTCAAAGGGTCGAATTTGGAGTGCCATCTTCCGAGCACCAGCGAACCCTTTCCAATGTGCCAGATACCTTCCAAAACCTTGGAGCAATGATCGGCATCAAGAAAAACAAACACTATCCAACCATTTGACAGTAAACTGATGGTCGGGATATAGTCAAATAGTGGCTTCCAATTCTCCGAAGCCTAGTTGATCCAAGACACCTTATTCATCTTGCAATACTCCAATCAGCCCACCAGGGCACATGAGCAAAGGGATGTGGCTCGATCCATGAAAATATCATTCCCCAAGACATATCGATAACGACTCTCTTGTGCCTTAACGCATTTGGTCCTCCGTTTCGATGCGCTAACGTTTTTTTCCCCTATCTTATGTGTAACTCATCACGAGTTCACAAATTAATTGGAATACCGATTGTAGAAGAAAGCTAGGTATAACTTCAAATTTGACTAGGGGAGAAACTGGTGTGTTGTCATTATGTTTGTCTCTTTTTTTAAAACATTAAAATAACCCTTATTATTTTCCCAAACTCACTTTTAAACGAGTAAAAAGAGGTTTCGAGGCTCGAGAAAAATAGTGTGTTCCGAACTTCTTTTGGAAATGGAATCACTTAGGAAACACCACGTGGTAAGTGATTTAAATTCTGCTACCACTTCAAATTTTTAGAGCTCATGCCAGTTTCATCAGTGAAATGAACCAACACCGTTGATGAGTCTTGGCTTTAATCCTTGTTGTTATTCTAATAAATTGCTTTATTATCTGCTGCATTTGCAAATCTTTGGCACTTTATCACTTTATCCTCTGCCACAACTCTTGGTATCTTGCACTTAAAGACTTACCTTCACTTCCTTTTAACACAACCAATTTTTTCATCACTTCTTCATTTTCACTTCACTCACAACTAATGGTCATTTGCGTCCTTTGACTTAGCTCTAGCTCCATTCAAAACTTCATTTTTCAAACATAGTAGCACAAAATATTTTAAAGCCTCCCAAGAATTTTAAACGTGGCAACAAAGGGATCACTTCTTAAATAACCACCAATCCCTTAACCCTTATGTCCTTAGCAATTAAGCCCCTAAGCCCTTAATCTCGCAATACCTTCACTCTTAACGCTTAACCTCTTAAACCCTAACCCCTAAGATTTGTTCCATGAATCCCTTAACCCCTCAATCCTGTGACCCCTAAACCCCTTTACCTCTAAGAACTTAACAACTAACACCTAATCCCTAGTTTATCCACAAGCACTTAAGCCCTAGTTTGTCCACAAACACTTAAGCCCTTATTGTCTAACATCTTAAACCCCAACCCCCTAAACGAAGAGTCCAAAATCCCTTATGTACTAAATCGCCTAACCCCTAGACCCATTTGCATGTTTATCTCTAAGCCTTCAACCACTAACCACTAACCCCGAGTTTACCTCCTTAGCCCTAAACCACTTAACCCATAAGCCATTATAACTTAACCCCTAACATCTGAAAAACTAATAGCTTAACACCTCAGCCCTAAATCCCTTAACAACTAAATCCACTAACTCCTTAAGCATTCTCCTCTTAATTCTAGTTAATCACTTATTATCCCTTAACCCTTAACATCTATCCCCTTAAGCTCAAACCCTTAAAGATAAAAAAATATAAATAATATAACCCCTTAATTAACCCCTAATACTTAAGCCCTTAACCCCTTGCCCCTAACTCCTTAGATAAATGTAATAAAAAAGGCTAGAGCATTTTGTAGTTATAGAATGCGGTAACTTTTTTGTTTCATATCCCATGTGTAACTCGCATGGCATGCTTGGGCCCGCCCAATTCATTTCATATCGTGTGTGTAACTTAACTGACATGGCATTCTCGAGCCCACCCTTTCCTAGTTCAAAGAATTGCTAACATGTTTTTGTTTTACTAAATTCCCGTGGATTTCATGAAACCAAAATTGACCCCAACATGTTACACCTTTTGAGGAAAACTAATTGTATGCCCTCTAAGTATTGAATGCATCACTTGCAAAATTGGATTTGCACATGCTATCAACATCTTTTCAAATTGTGTGAGAATTGTAAGGACTTGAGGTTGTGATCCTATTTCCATAATGTTTTTCATTGAAAATTTCTCATTACCTCCCTCTCTTTTACATATCATACAAATTGGATTGATATTTGAATTCTATTACATCTTATACAAATTAGAGTGGTATTTGTATTTAGTTTATAAATTCTAGCATATAACTCTTAATACAAAGGACACCTTGATACTCATCCAACCAATCAATTTTAGCATAAAGTTTTTAATTTTTATTTTTGTATTAATTTGTTTGTGAACCAACATGTATGTTCATACATGTTAAGGGACAATATCTCCCCATACTAAACTATAAAAGCTAACCAAACTATAAAAAATTAATCCAAGTAATTAGAATTCAATTAAATATATTTTTGATGTTTTCTATAATTTCAAATTTCATGAACATTATCCTTTAAAAA
>LPNX010330776.1:40129-52602 GCA_001517045.1 Pseudotsuga menziesii
GTTAACTTTAAAAGAAGAAACAATGAAGGGTTTAACGAGAACGGTGTATGACATTATATGAAAAGCCAAACATCTTTTCATTTCCAATGCTATGGGAATTGATAGAAGTGGTACAGCTCATAGCATTAATTAGACTAGCAATCAACCTTGTTAACCTTTTCATTCATACGAGAAAGCGGCCATATGAAAAAGCAGCTGAATGGATAACCTTTTCATTTCCAATGCTATGGGGATCGATAGAAGTGGTACAGTTCATAGCATTAATTAGACTAGCAATCAACCTTCTTAACCCTTTCATTCATACGAGAAAGCAGCCATATGAAAAAGCAGCTGAATGGCTAACCTTTTCACACTGTCATACGACTAATCTAATGCTACTTGAGAGGCATTAGGGAAAATACTTCAATATGGCAGCTCAAGGGAACTCCTCTGAGGAAATTTTCTAGCAGACACCGCTCCTGAAGCGTAAAGGCTCTGGCAAAGGCGGACCAAATAACGACAGCTTCCGCTCCTGAAGCGCAAAGGCTCTGGCAAAGGCGGACCAGATAACGACAGCTTCCATTTCAAAGGAGTTCGCCAGCGTTTATCTAAAAATAAAAAAGGCAAGAGAAATAGAAAACTAAAAATGGTGAGAGAAGTAAAAAATGGCTTGGGACATTTGCTACTGCTCAAGAAGCATATGAGCAAGCGGCCTTTGAATTGAATGTGAGTGGATCCCGAGCTCAACTGAATTAGTAATTTTAAATATTTTTTTAAACTGTCGAAGTGGGTAGACCTTGAAAATTGTACGTTAAGTGTTAGTTCATCTTTTCAAGGTCTTAATGTAATAATGGTGGATTTGATTTTTTATAGCACAAATAGGTCAATGTCTAGTAGTGCAACATACAATTTTTTATGAAATGGTTGAAAAAATTAAAATTTGTGACACAAACATGATTAATTTCCTAAAAATAAAGTTGCATCTAAAAGGTCCACCAAATTCATGCACTCACCCTCAACTCACTACACTAAAAACACTAAAATAGAATTGAACGAGTGTATGAAATTCTTTTTTAATGTAAATCATCTATCACCACTACCCCCAAGAAAACATAAATCTAAATCATCTATCACCACTACCCCCGAGAAAACATAAATCTAAATCATCTATCACCACTAACATTGTGACCACAAACACTACCACCATCCTCTATACCAAGAAACCCATCACCCTTATGAACATGTCACAAAAACCACCATAGTTTACGCTTGGCCACTCATAACCTCCAAGAACACAAACATCAAAATAAGTCACAAAAATACCTCAAGTGCATTGAAATGCATTTAGGATATAAAATCTAGTAAAAAATTTACGAGTTGACAATATTTTCAAACTTTAATTAGATGGATCAAGTCATGTGGATCAAGTCAGTGGTACATTGTGTATATGTGATTTCATTTTGAGTAGAAGGCATATGAATCTACCAAAAAAATCCTAGAATTTTTTAATGGCCCTCATCTATATGTTGATGGAGTGTTGTATCGTACTTGTCACCACATCACTACAACATCAACAACGCACTCACAACTTTGTTGGATGATGTTACATGTAAGACCATGATTAATAAATGCATACTATAATAGTTATTTTGAAGTTTCAATCTATAATTTGGATTTTCTTGAATTGATTAAAAAAAATGAATTGAAGTCCTAGTTATGAGATGAATTCCCCCAAGGTGATGATAAATTCTATGTGATTCATTTTGTTTGTTTCAATATGATTTATTGACCTATGTGAGAAGATCATATGATACAATCAGTACTAAGTCAACTAATCAAAATTCATGTGAAATTGATTAGTTGTGACTAATACTCTTGCATATGGATAATAGATAAAAGACTTACTCTACATTGATAATCATAAAAATAATATTTCATATGTTCAATAGTGGAAGATCCTTAGTACTTAAATTTTACCTCATAAACTATGTGTTTAAATTGAAATCATATCTTTGTAAAATGACATGTAGAGATTTAGGTTCAACTATGAGCTCATGCTCAAGAAGGGTGAGAAACCATCAATAACAACTTTTACCCTATACAATTTGAATGAGAGATACAAATAATGTTAAAGTGAAATAACCAAAATTCAACATTATATTAACCATATACAATCTATATGATTCTCAAAATCAACCATATACTAATTGGGTTTCCTATATATATCATGTGTGCACAAGAACTCAACTATACACCATTAACTTGCACATTCAATAATGATGCCCCCTACATATTATAAAAAAAAAAATATATTATTTAATGTGTTGATTCTACATGCATTAAAAAATATCAATTAATAACTAATAAAGATAATTTAAGCATACAAGATTGTACAAAACTATACCTTGTTAGTAGGAGATGGCCTCCATCTCATGCAACCAAAAATATGCATCCCAAGCATCCATAACATATTTCAATGATTGGTCATGAGAAATTAATCAAGTACACTGTTGACCACAAAATGCTAATCATGCTTTATAGAAACAGGTCAGCGTCTCAAATTATCCAAGCTAAATGACCTAAAAATCTACACAACTAAGTGCACATGGTATCTTTCATCACATCCCTCACATTAACTCCAATATTTAGTAGGCTCACTAAATATTGGGGGAAAACAACATTCCCACTTGAAAATACTACCAATCTAGTAGGAGGAAACACAAAACAAGGTCTCTACAAGACCTGGCATGATCTTAATTGCATGTTGGCTCCTATGTTTTTGGAAAGGACAATAATGGTGGAAGAAGATAACACATAATACAAGGAATAAGTTGTGGAAACAACCAATGGAAAAAACTGTTTTGGGTCCTCTCCTGCAACTATTTAAAGAACATGAGGCAAGAAATAGAAAAGAGAGGATAATCAAAGAAGAAGTGAAAGAATGATGTAGTAGTGTAGAAGTAGATCCAAGTTTTTGTCTAAGAGATGATCTTTTCTAAGTTTAGGTTATGGAATATCTTAGTATGTAATCTTTTCATGGGTTTAGTTGATATATGTAACTCCACAATAGGTCATACAAATATTAGGTTGAGGTTGTAGAGTGGTGTGGATGTATTGCATCAGAGGTCTATTGATTAATATGAATGCATATTATTTCCCCCCTTAAATTTTATGTGCATATGATGTGTAACAACTTTTGTTCTTTTCTTTGTATCCATGGTTAAAATTGTCTGATAAATATATGTTGTGGTATCCTGAATATAGAAAACATTTGGTTTAGCCCTGTAATTAACCCTCCTTTCTCTACATAGTTCTTGGTTGTGCTTTGGTTGATACGTTCTCATTTGGGGGATTGAAAATGCCAACACACTAGAATACATTGGCCCCTTTTGTTGGCTCTTGTGCATTAATGTTGAGATTTTGCACCAACAAATGGTTCCATTGCTTGTACCTGGTTTTTAACAAAGCATCATTAACTTCATGGATTCCCTAGTGTCGGCAATCCATGCTCAATATTGGTGGGACAATAAGTTTAAGGAGTTTCTAATATAAGAAGATAAAATATAGCGAGGGATCCACCAAAACTAAGAGAACATGTCCTTTACAAAGGAACAATATTAGGTGAGTACGATGTTTTGTGGGTTGCATTCTCCAAAATATCGCAACTGAGAACAAATAATTGTGTGGTGGACTCAAAGATACCTAGAAGCATTGCATCGATTGAATACCCCACTAACTAGGGATATTGATTTTTCGGTAGAAAACACTCTGATAAATTTAATTGTGGAATTTACAACATAAAACAATAAAGTTGTATCTAAGGATGATGAAGAACTCAAATGGGTAGCAAGAGGAAGATTGTTGAAGTAAATTTCATTGGGTATTAAACCCTGGATTGTTGAATAAATATTTTTTCCATCGAACTAGATTATAATGGAGTAGTAGAACCCACACCCCTATAGGGTAATGGTTGATTTGATGTTGCTATATTGTAGAAGGTAGAAGCTTTTTATAAGGGGGAGATATATCTATGACACTAGAGCTGAGTGTGAAGAAAGAAGAAGGGTAATCTAGTTTCACCCCATCCGCACTTGTTTAATTCAATGGAATCTAGGGTGGTGAAATGCTCTACTCATTTCTTGATGAGAAGCCACACAATCGAAACCCTCACCTTGCACTACCTCCATAAAAAATGAACAACTACCAGGATTTGAATGCCATAGAAAAAATGCATCCTGTTGGAGGAGCTAGTCGGTGAGCCGACTAGATTAGTTAACCAACTAATCGAAGATTAGGTCGGCCTCCAAAGGTTGTGTCGGTTGACTGAAGCAACAAGTATTTATTCATAACTGTTTTGTAATCATATATAATACGATGTTGAGCCAGATAAGAACTTGGTTCAGTTCTATGTATGTATGGACCCTCATGTGATTCACTAATATAATATGTTATTCTATCCTCTGTTCTTGTCTCTTGTTTCTGTATGAATATATGGTTCTATATGTGTATTATTGGTAACCTTATGTGATGTGTGTGATTACAACATTGGTTTTGTTTCCAGTAGTACATATACTGATGATATGACCATACATAGATGATATCAAAGAAAGAGATTAAGAACTGGTGTAAGCGTGAGATTGCAAATTATTTGCAGAATTACATGAGAAGAAACAGACTGACCATTGCTCAGGCGAAGGAGAAATTCTTCATCGAAACACATGAGAAATTTGTAGAATCGGTGCCCCAGTTGTTGAAAAAACTAATAGATGAAGCCGGAAGCAACTAAATATCAAGAATTGCTTTACAAACTGATCCGAGGAGGACGAAAAAACCTATTGGTGTGGTTTGTGAAAATTGCATACGAATACATTGAAGATAAAGGAGTGGAGGAGAGAGTTTTAGTTGAAAGTATTGAAAAAATATTCTATATCGACTTTAGTGAGAAATTTCTTTGTTTACTACCGACCCTTTTGTTCAAATTTATAATCGACAGAGGAGTAGGCCACATAGTCAAACCTCATCCATCACTCATTGAACTGCCATCAAACACTAACTGGGTGAAAAAGCAGAAAGAATGGGAAAAATTTATTGCAGAAAGGGAGTGGGAGTACTTCCTAAACAAGTAGATAGAATTATTCGGGCTTAATAAAGTGTCGGGTAGGCTATGGTAGGGTAGATGGACATGTGTCAGGGTAGAGTAGAAGGATTCTAGTTGAACTAAAGAAATACCATCACCAACAAACAAAAGTTGACCTAAGAAGGAAATTGAATGAACGGTGACTCACAAAGGTTCATTTGACTTACAGAAGATAAAAAGGGAGAAGAGGCAGAGAAGAAGGGAAGAGATACGAGAGAAAGATATAGCGCTCCAAAGAAGAATGGTTTCCAGGGTGACAAAACATGAGGAAAATCTGCCGTAGTCGGGTCACGACCGATAGGAGGAAGGCGTAGATGACGAGATGTCACCAATGGAGGAATATTTGTGGATAGAGAAACAAGAAGCTCCCCCACTGGAAATACCCCAAAAGATAATACCTCTATCTCTGATAAATCCAAGTACGCTAATGTAGTCCATTGTCGAGGAGGAGATGAGACTAAGAGCTAGTGAGTTCAATATATGGAGCCGACTAGACGATGAAGTAAATGATGATAATCATTTAGTAATCTGTTGACCGAAGGAAGGAAATTGGGTTACACTTCAAGTGTACCCGTCCAAGCGAAGCTTCCATTTACTGTACCCCAGACATGAAGGAGCATTCCCCCTGACAAACACAAATTTACAAAAAAAAGATCATTCGGACTCAGGGGCACAATAGTACAGTTGCACATTGATAGAATAAGTCGAGACTGACCAAAAAGTTGTTGAAATAGAACCAACAAACAAAATATCTACTGGAAATGAAAGTTTTGTCAATACTAGATGTGGACAGAGAGTTACATGGAATATCCCATTACCCCTGCCACCCCCCCACTACCTCCCGAAGGAGAAGCCGACACCGACATGGGGCATGGTTCAGAACACATCCCCCTCTATGAGGGTGACACAGATCCTAGGCGACATTGGTTCGTCTCCGAGTCAATGTGGGAGGCCAATCAAGTTACAAATGAAGATAGAAAAATGGCGCAGTTCACAGGTGCCCTACAAAAGAGAGCATTAACATGGTATATGACCTATACCGAAAGGACACCTAACGCATCTAAAGTAGAGATAAAACAATAGTTTCTATCCTTCTTCAAAACACTATATGCAAAGCATCTGGCAGTGAAAATACTTATGTCTATAGTTCAGAAACCAATAGAAACTGTTCGGGACTATGACAAAATATGGAAATACCTCTTGAGCCAAAAAGACTATGTTATTGATGAACAATTATTGATTCAATGGCTTCTTGCAGGGATCTCCCAAAAGATCCGACGACATATAAGTATGGAGACATTCAAAACGTATGAAGAAGCACTGACAAAATATCTACAGGTCGATATGGATGAGGACTACCCAACATACCCTACCACTACAACAAAAATTGGATTTAGCGTCGAATTTAGCGCCGGATTTTAGTGTATTTTTTTCATAATTGTGGTGAACAATCCGGCGCTAAACCAGGCGCTATTGTACATTTTCGTAAAACGCCATCTATTGCATCTTTTTTTCATCCTTTTTAACATCCATTTTTGTGTCCATTTTTGCACCCAATTTTTTGCATCTAATGTTACGCCTTTATTTGCGCCCAATTTTTCAACTTCTATTACATCTTTTTTCGCGTCCTTTGTTACATCCTTGTTTGCACCCAGTTTCATGCTCATTTTTGCATCCAATGTTGCGTCTTATTTTGCTCCTAGTTTTTCATCGAGTCTTGCACCCAATTTTGCACCATGTTTTACATAAAATTATGTGTCCAATTCTGCATCTAGGTTTGCATCCAATTTTAGGCCCAATATTGCGTCTAGTTTTGCATCAAAATTTACTTATAATGTTGCATCCCCATTTGCATCTAATTTTGTATCTTGTTTTACGTCTTTTTTTGTATCCATGTTTGTTCCAAATGTTCCATCTCGTTTTACGTCATATTTTGCATCTAGGTTTGCACCTAGTGTTGCATCCTGATTGATGTCTTTTTTTGCATCTATGTTTGAGCCCAATCTTGCACCCAGTGTTGCGCCTAGTGTTGTGCCTAGTTTTGCACCCATGTTTGTATCTAATATTGCATCTAGTTGTGTGTCCAATGTTGCATCCCATCTTGCATTCAATATTACATCTAGTTTTACATCCAATTTTTTGTCCCGTCTTGCATCTAAAATTGTGTCTTGTTTTAAGTTTTTATTTGCACCAAATGTTGCTTCTAGTTTTGCACCCGGTGTTACACCTAGTTTTATGTCCATCGATACGCCATATTTTGTGGTCAATTTAATGTCCAATTTTACATCTAGTTAGGAATCCACTTTTTCATCTATTGTTGCATCTAGTTTTGGACCTATTATTACATCTAGTTTTGAGTCATTAATTGTGTCTAGTGTTGAGTCTCTTTTTGCATCCAATTCTGCATTTAGTGTAACATCCATTTTTGTGTCCACATTTGCGTCTGGCATAAGGTCGTATTTTGTGTCCACTTTTGTGTTTGGTGTGACGTCCACTTTTACATCATGTTTTGCATTTAGTATTGCGTCTAATATTGCATCCATCTTGCACTACTACATTTTTTACCTTTAAAAATACATTAAAATATCATTAGGGCATGGAGGAATCGAACCACCAATCTACTGCTTGTAAAGCAGGTGCTCTTCCATTGAGCTAGCACCCTCTAAGAATCAGGAAGAGGAGCAATATTAACACATAGATTTCATCATTTGTAATTCTAATAAAAGACAATAAGATCCAAAGACAAACATGCATAAAATCCAATTTATTTTTCCAAACACACTAATAAGCAAAAAAATCTACCCACAACTACATTTCAACCAAAAATTCGACGGCTGTATTGTCGGATTTTCAACACTTCCCTGTCGCATGTACGACACTATGATTTTTTTTAAGCGTCGGTGCATTTTTGTCGGTTATCCGACATCTTTCCAATCTGTCGATTAAGCGACAGCTCAGTTTACCGTCGGTTAAATGTAAAGCATCGGTTATCCGACATCTAATTCATATTAAACTTTAAACACGTGTCGCTTAAACTACACTTACAGGCCGTCGCTTCTACAGCATGGCCGTCAGTTCACCAATAAAACCCGTCGCTTAGCCGACGGATTATGAAAACTTAAACGTCGATTAAGCGACGGTATTGAATTTTTTTTTTTTAAATTCATCTACAGGCCATCGCTTAACCGACAGCTATAAGTGTTTTTAAAAAAAAATTACAAATGCCAGATTACTGGAGTGTGGTATGTTTCATCCCGTGAAATAGCAGAGCCATTGTGACCATTGCTAGGCCAAGTGTGGCATTAACCAGTATGACACAGCATCCCATCTTTTGATAGATGGTGGATGCTCGACTCTAAGTTTAGGTAAGCATCTTGTGATACTTAACAAACATGGCCTTTTCTACAGTTCTGAACCCATAAAAGAGACTTGCGTTATTCACAACTAAATCAAAACTTGTATTTATCAAAGTAAGGAAAATGATATTACCATTCATTGGAACTCAATCAACACAAAAAATGAATCTCAACTGCATTTGGTCATTCCTTGAACAAGAAGAATCCAATCTCGTTTTAGGGTGGGCACAGATCAGCCATACACAAGACACTAAAGCACTTGTTACGCTGTGATTGTTGAAGACTATTCTGAATCTGAGTCAATTTATTTTTTGTTGAGTTTTCCATTTCTTCGATAAATTTCCTCAAATGCTGGAAGTACTCAGGGTAAAGTTCTAGGTTGCAGTGTCCACCTCCACTGACCCACAAAGGTTCATACGGCTCTGTAGATAGCTTGTATAGATCCTTTCCATGGGACATATCGACTATATCATCTTCCGTTCCCTGGTGAGAAGACTAATACATTATCAAACACCTCATAAAATTCAGAAACTAATATTGTAAGAACTGTTCCCCAAACATACTACCAAACAAATATCTAGACACAGAATTTGTTTGTGGATTTAATTACAATAACTGTTACATAAAACCGCATAGACTTGAACAGAACTTGAACTAAAAGAAGCCTCTGCCGTTATTGAATCATATAATGAGCATGCATAAGTTGAAATGACATATAATTGGGCTTGAAAATTCCATGCATTCCAGCATATGCACGTGTAAGACTTGATTCTTAAGAACCAAATCATTAAAAATGAATAACTCGACCTATCAAAAATTTATGACCGGGTTTACTTTTACATCAGATTATGCAAGCAGCCTTGAAAATTGCACATTAGTACAACAGAGAGATCTCAAAATTATTAGCCTTTGCAATCAACAACACCTTCTGGAGCAATTTGAAAGCATGCTTCAGCTTCTGGTAAGTAGGGTGAGCTGATCACTTTGCAAATGCGTTCCTCACCTCGACCTTTGCGGAGGGAAAGCCTGTTATTGTGAAGAAACAGAAAGGCCATGGTGCTTGGAATTATTAATTTTAAAACATAATTCATCTATAACTGTTGACAGGACAAGTAACAGAAGAAAATTAAGGTCATTTCCCAAACCTTGTGGTAGAAGCATGAGCTATGATGTTTCCTCCAATAGGCTTCACTTGGGGACCTGCAAACATGGCAGAACCATCTACTTGGGCAACAACTTGATTGGTCACCACAACTTCCACACCAAACTGGACACAACAATCCATAAGTATACACTTTCTATCATCTTCATGATTCTTGCAATTCAAACCCCAGTATGAATCATGTATGAATGTATTACGTGATTGCTCTTGTGCATTAATGAAATATAAGTTGCATCTATTTCAAAAGAAATACAGTCAACATAACACTTTTTTAATGATAAAAAGGGCCTACCTCATCTGCCATTTTCTGAAGACTTCTAAGAAACTTGGCAAGATGCATCTGCCTTGCTGACAATTCTCCTCTGCCTACAAAATCTGTTCTATAAAGTGATGTAGCACTATCCACAATCATCAGAGAAAACATGTCAACAATGAAATCCAATGCATGAAAGAATATATATAAGAACAATTTTGGAAAGCCCAGCATATAGAGGAAACATTCAAAATATTTGGTGTCAGAAATGCAAAGTCATAGAATAGTGAATAATTTCATACTTGATAACTAGTCATGGAAACGTTGCAATATTTTTCCCTTCAAATAAGAAGCCACTAAACTTTTACATAAAACATTGTCATTCTCTCTGGGATATTGACTTTTATATCTTGTCTGATTGCACTTAGCAAGATGCATCACTTTAATCCTTTGTTCAACAAGTTACATCCGAAAGAGCCTTTCGCTCTCAGAGAGGGATCTAACCTTCAATATCAATCCCTGGATAGGAATTTTTGGGAAAAGCATCCCCATTTGAAGAGTATAGAATTTAAAAGTACTGCAATTTATGCCCCAAGCCTCTTCTAGTTTTTCTGTGCAAACATCTATGCAAATTTGAAAAATATATAATTGGTTAAACAGTCTAAAGTGAGGTGCTTGTTTCAGTTCTGCAGTAATTTCAAAGCAATTTCACTTCAAACACCTCTGTAACCGCATGGAGGGCTTAAGACAACCAAATTAAAAATAAACATCAAGGAGGGATTCAAACAGTCAAATTAAAAGTAAACAACGTGCAAGGCTTAAATCAGTGAACTATATAGAGAGTTTGAAACAGTCAGAAAAAAATGAAGTTAAAACTGCATGAAACAGGAAACATTTCTGAAATGTTGAGTTTCAAAATATATGAAACAGAATAAGTTGGAGTCTCTAAGAAAAGCACACAGTAGAGATATTGCCAAAAATAAGCACCTAAATCCTTCAGTAGGTTTAATCTGTAAGAATAATTTCTTGTTTCTAAAACACATCTACTTTTGCAACAAACAAAAAATGAAAGGTGTTGCATCTTGAACCATTTAAGGCATAAACAAGATTTAGTAGCACATGCAGAACTTAACAGTAAACAAAGTTCCATACCTTGTCTCTGCCATCATAGAAGCTGCTTCCAGCAACAACCTGCTTTGGCATAGGCAACGTTCTCCAACACATCTGCCCCATTGAGCCCAAACCTGCAGGACCGCAAAATATTAAAAGTTTGACTATTCAGTCTTTCAAAACCAAAAGTAAAAATCTCTTCATACCTTTCTACAATCTGTAAAAGCCGTTGCGGTCTGAAGGTTCCTTCGGCATCAATATAGAGTGCTTTGCCTTGGCCACCTCCTTGATCTAAGGGCAACTGAAAAAGGAATACCTTCAATTTCTCATTGGAAAAACACTTTGTGACAGGAAAGATTCAAGACGTTAAATTTAAAACCCCCATTCATGAAAACAAGTCCTTAAGAAGTAGCATTTCTTAGAGAAGCAAGCCTCATATTGAACCTTAACCATCCTATGAATCTCAAACCTTCTGAGGACAAAATCATTAAACAGAAGCAGTTCATGAACCAAGCTGTTGATGAACCATACTATAAACAAATGTTGCACACAATGTGGTGTTGGTGAACATATCACGGAGGGTCCAAAAAGAAACTTATCGACAACATGAGGGAAAATAATGGAAAATATTAGAAAATATCAGCAAGCCTGAAAAATAAAAATAAAAATATTCAACCAATAAACATTTGAAGCAACCCCCTCCCTCTAGCCCTTTTATAGGCAAGTTTTAACAATGAATAACCCTTTGGTTGTCAATAAACCTCTTCAAACTAAGCAATATAAATCCAAAAAACTCCTCACTCAGCTGATGTTTTGCCAATATTTTGCTGATATGTCACAAAAATTTCAAAATATCATGATATTATCAAATTTAATATTTTTTAAAAAACATTTTTTCCAGCCATAATATTGCCAAGCTGACAGAATTGTAGTATATCATGATGTTAGTGGTAATTTTTCAATATTTCCTCTGCTTTCCCTCTTCAAACTGAGCAATATAAATCCAAAAAACTCCTGATTCAACTGATATTTTGCCATTTGAGCTTGTTTCTCATCAGCTCACCCCTTAAGATACCATCCCCATAGGCATAATAAAATGCTGGATAGGGGTCCACGCAGGGCTCCATGTCAATACTTTCAAATGGGCATCCTGCCATGGTGCAAATATCTTTGGGGTTATCTGAGTTGTGAATGGCAGAGCATGAATCAGAGCTGTAGAATTCACGCCTGCTTGAATGAGACTGAAAGGCTGAGAATGTGGGGATGTCTGAATCTCACACATTATGCATTCAAATGAAGGCTTTGAGGAGTTTTCAGTACATGGCACCCATACAAGGTCACTTCCAGTGTCCATGAAGACTTCCAGTTTCTCTGGTGGGCTACCCTTGCTATGATCCAAGTTTCCTAACATCAATGAACACCGTTAGCGCTTGTAGTGTCTCATAACCATCATAAAGTATGATATTGAACCTCTAG
>LPNX010330784.1:0-20405 GCA_001517045.1 Pseudotsuga menziesii
CTCAAAAAATCCAAGTAAGTTGAGGGATGCCTGATTTTTCAGGTTTCTATTGCATCTAACGCGCCAAAAAGGTCCATCATCTTCTTGCACTCACCCTCTCATAAAGATGTAACTGATTATGAAGAAACATTTGCATGAGTAGCACAGTATACTTTGATTAGAGCTATCATGGCACTTGCATCCATGATGAAGTGGGAATTATACTAGATGGATGTAAATCCATCCTTCCTGAATGGGGTGATTGAGGAAGAAGTATACATAGAACATCCTCAAGGAACCCATGTATGCAAGTTGAAGAAATCCTTGTACAACCTGAAGAAATATCCTAGAGCCTAGTATGGAAGGATAGATAGTTTCTTGACGAGCTTGGACTTTACCAAGAGTAAAGCCAATCCTAAACTTTACTTCAGTATTATATAAGATGAACCTGTTATACTATTACTATATGTTGATGACCTATTTCTGACAGGGAATGAGAAACAGATTGTAGAATGAAAGAATAAGCTCGCTAGAGAATTTGAGATGAAAGACCTTGGATTAATGCACTATTTTCTAGGTTTGGAAGTGTGGAAAAGTTTAGAAGGAATCTTTTTGAATCAGGGAAAGTATGCAGTAGAAATTTTTAAAAGATTTGATATGTTGGAATGTAAATCCATGGCCACACCCATGGATACCAACTTGAATTTGCTAGCCGATGAATCATGAGAGTTGGTGGATGTGACTCAATCCATAAAGATTATTGGGTCGTTGATGTATCTAAAAAATACCAAACTAGCCGTTTGTTTTGTTGTGAACACCTTGAGTCGGTATCTAGTTCAAACTAGACGTGTTCTCCTGGTAGCTGAAAAACATGTGATGCGATATTTGAAAGGAACTATAGAATTTGGTGTATACTATGATGGATACCATGACTACAGATTGTGTGGCTATATAGATGTAGATTGGTCTGGAAGTGTCTCAAAAATAAGAAGCACATCAGGAGGATGTCATTGTCTGGGGTCTGCTATGATTTCATGGTTTAGAAGGAAGTAGTCTAGTGTTTCTCTTAGCATGGGTTAAGAAGAATATATAGCAGCTTGCTCTACTAGTTGTGAATCCATATGGATTTGAAATTTGATGTCAGGTCTACTTAACCTAGAGCTGGATACCACAGTGATTCTATGTGAAAACTAGAGTTGTATAAAGATGACAGAGAACCCAGTGTTCCTTGATAAGTCAAATCGCATATAAATCTGGTATTTTTACATTCAATATATGATACATAAGGGAGCCATAAAGCTCCAGTATGTGAGTAGCGATGAACAAGTTGCTGATGTGTTGACGAATACTCTATCTCGAATAAAGTTAGAATGTTTTCGAGACAAGATTATTGTTGTTCAAAAATACCTTCCTCGAAAGGGGGAGAAATGATGTTGCAGTGGGATTGAATGATCCCTAGACACTTGTCCTAAAGTGATCTGTAGACTTCTGTCTCCGAGAAAGAAGAAGGATTGTATCATCCCTTGACACTTTTTCAAAAGTGATTTGGAGACTTCGGTTTTTGAGAATGTGGTAGGATTGCATCATCCTTGGACTTAAGTCCTAAAGTGATAGCGAGTGATTATCCCATAATTGTATCTGGTGAATTCGGTCTTCAAGAATGTGGTAGGATTGGATCATCCTTGGATTTAGGTCCTAATGTGATAGGGAGGGATTATCCCATAATTTTATCTGGTGACTTTGGTCTTCGAGAATGTGGTAGGATTGCATCATCCTTGGACTTAAGTCCTAAAGTGATAGGGAGTGATTATCCCATAATAGTATCCGGTGACTTCGGTCCTTAAGAATGTGGTAGGATTGTATCATCCCTGGACTTAAGTCATAAAGTGATCTGTAGACTTTTTTCTTCGTATTGTGGATTGTAGGTTGTTGATGATGATGATGTTGTTGATCGAAAGACCAGACTATTACTAATGATGATGATGATTTTGCTAATTGAAAGATCAGAGCATTGTTGTTTTTGATGATGATGTTGCTGATCGAAATATCAGAGTATTGTTGTTGATGATGATGATGTTGCTAATCGAAATATCAGAGTATTTCTACTACTGCTGATGATGTTACTGATGTTGCTGATCGAAAGGTCAAACTTTTGATGATGATGATATTGCTGATCGAAAATCCAAAGTATTATTGATGATGATGATGTTGCTGATAAAAAAGTTAGAGTATTGTTGACGATGATGTTGCTTATTGAAGAAGACTAAAATGCTGATGATGTTGTTGTTGATCAAATGATCCAAATGTTGTTGTTGTTGAAATTGAATATGAATACTATATGTCAAAGATGATGAAAAAACTTCCAATGATTTATAGATGTATCACCCTAATGATGTTGAAGATTCTCTCTATCCTTCTCCTACTATTGTTGTTATTGTTGTTGTAGAATACCCTTCTCGTTAAGGGGGAGTGTTGAATTATTGTAACTTCGAATTGTATTCACGTATTGTACCACGATGTTCCTGTCGGAAGAATCATTTGTATTCCATTGTACCCCGATGTTCCTATCGGGAGAGTCATTAATATTGTACTAGGTCAGTAAAGAGTCATGAGGAAAACCCCTTCGTTGTAAGTCATGTCATTACCACCCTCTAGAATATAATAATGAGTTGTTTTGATTCCTCCTAGAGAATTCATCCTATTTAAGTTTACAGGGGATGACTTGGTTGAGTGAAATGCCAAGTGAATGAAAGAATATAAATAGGAAAGAGAAACTCCTCATTTGAACGCGTAGTCACGCACTTGTGTAGCACATGAGAGAGAGAGAGAGAGAGAGAGAGAGAGAGAGAGAGAGAGAGAGAGAGAGAGAGAGAGAGAGAGAGATTCTTATATGCAAGGAGGAGAAGGACAAGTCTAGAGTCTTATCTTTTATCTTTTGATCATCTATATTCAAGAAACTTTTATTGTTGGGTTTTTCGCTTTAGGGTTTTCCTAGGGTAAATTTTTGTTAACCTTGTGATACTATTTCTTTCAATCATAGTGTCTATATGATTTTGGTTGTGAAATTGAATTGCATGCTGATAATCTAGCTTAGCATATGGAATCTTAACACGAATACCATCGACAACAGCCTGAATGAGATCACACTCAACCACAACTACTCCAATGCTCATGAGTTGATCTCTTATATGAGAGATATTTGTGAAGAAGGAGGTCACTATCTTTTCCTTCTCCATCTTCAAATTATGAAGATTGTCCTTCAAATCCCTCTTCTAACTCTGATCCTTCTTCTCATATAGGTTTGTCAAGATATGAAAGCATTCATTTTCTGCATTCAATAAAATAATAATTGGCATCAAGTTGTCTTTTACTGAATCATAGATGATCCTATTCGATTTAGCTTGGTTCTTATTTAAATCAAGGTGCCTTGCATTTGATGTAGGATCTTCCATAATGATGGATACATATCCATATAAGACCTCCTCTTCTAGGGTGTGCAGGATGTTCGTCTTCCAACTATTGAAATTCAAGGTGCCTTCAAGTCGATATTTAAGACTCGTGGAGATTGAAGTCATTGATTTTCAAGTACTATGCTCAAATTCCGAGTACCTACATAAGATCAATATTGATTTCCAAAACTTAGCTTCTTCACGTCGTAAACTCTAATACCACGATACATTTTTGGTTGAGCTTTGATATTTAAACTTTGGATGTAGAATAACTGATTACTTGAAATCAAATGAAAATTCATACACATAATCACATATACCAGAACTTGTACACTTGGGAACACCATCAAAATCATGATGGAGAAAAACCCCAACAAATATCCATAGTATAATACTGACAGGTAGTACAGAATGCCTATTACAATAGTATATTTCTTTTGGCACCCTAGGTACAAGTTAAGAGGGAATCAACACCCCAAGTGTTATCATGGAGCAAGAGATAATAGAGATGGAAGGAAGTTATTAGCATTATTCCCATTATACAGGTCAATTCACAATATTTTCACTAGTGACTCTATCCTCTTAACAATTCACACTTTAAATAGTGAAGAGAAAATCTTGCACACCAATTCACACCTTTTGCACCACTAGGAAAAACCTTCACACTGATTCTCCCTTTTTCCTTGGATGTTAGTAAAATAGATCACTAGAATAATCTTGTGACTCAACCAACGCACATCTCTTTATTGAATAGATTTAGATTGAACTCAAACATTAGCTATATGATAAATCATTCAGATAGATAGATAATTTAAGTGTCATCTTTTAACTAAAGTGTTGTATTTTAGTTTAACTAAATTATTTCCATGCAAATCACTTTAGTTAACTAGATATGATTAACACTTCAATTAACTCCTTTAACTGAAGTCTTCCTTAATTATATTGCTGATGTAAATACATTGGGTTCTCTTTATTTAACTTAGTCTTGCATTCTTAATATCACTTAAGTCAATATATTGAGTTCTCTTTATTTAATTGAATTCAAGAACAAGTTCAATTTTAAATGAACTCTTTTAACTTGAATCAATAATATGTGCAATTCAAATTCTCTATTTCTCTATACATGATATCTCTTATCTATCTATCTTATCTGCATGACCCATATGCGCCTACTTTTATCTATCATAACAATTATACTTAGGATATTTTTCCATTGATGTCATCATTCCGGTCTACTATTTATGTTATGACCTTATGCTAAAGTAATTCACTCTAGATGTGATTAGTCTCTATTGGAGACTCAATAGCTAGATCATGGTTAGTAGAATGTCACACATCCCGATTTTTTACGTAGCAAAGCATTGCCCCTACACATGAAGCACACCTTAACAATTGAGGATCGAAC
Source organism: Pseudotsuga menziesii (assembly GCA_001517045.1). Classification (NCBI taxonomy): domain Eukaryota; kingdom Viridiplantae; phylum Streptophyta; class Pinopsida; order Pinales; family Pinaceae; genus Pseudotsuga; species Pseudotsuga menziesii. Next base: position 4,834 of record LPNX010330784.1, read on the forward strand.
TGGTACACACATCCTTATCATTGTAATACAGTATTAAGGAATATTAAATTAGTAGCACTTCCACCTTAATTTTTGTTGATATAAATAGATTCTATAGCTTCAAAAACGAATAATCGTATATATAGCTACTCATAACAAATGTCATGGGACTTGATAAAAAACTATTAGAAAACCTTAAATAAGTTTTCTCTTAGTTACGAAGGTACCTTAGGGTAAACACTCAGGTGTCAGCCAAAGTATCCAAAAGTGATGTGGTTGCAAAGACATGTGCAAACAATATATATAAGATGAATATAGTTTAAAAAAACAATTTTTTTAAAATGCTCAACTCCAAGGACATTCGGAGTAATAATATATCATTCTAATATCTTTATTGAGTAAATAAAATCTATATGACAATCTATGAATTATATTAAATGTACAATACATTAGCTAATATGTTCAATATCTTCATATTTCTGCTATGTTGCAGATGTAATGTTATTTTTAGGATTGCATCTATTATGATAATATCAAGTAGGGTGATAAAAGAAAAAGTACATTATGTAATCTCTTTGAATATTCAAGATGAAATCACAAGATATAAAATGAAAATTCAAAGATTCTCCAGAGTAAATTTTATTTTTAGTGAAAAAATACTAACATAGGTTTATTGGAGAAATATATCATTAAATCTTGTAATGTAGAAAAAAATATAATTTATTGTATAATCTTAATCTTTTATATAAATTAAGAAAGTGACTGAGTGAAAGTAGTTGCATGATACTCCAATGAAGATTCGATGGAAAAATAATGAGACAAAAATAATATATAGAAATCATATATCTAATCATATATATATATATATATATATATATATTATAATAATAATAATAATAATAATAATAATAATAATGATGATGATGTCACCGCCAAGCGAGACACCAAATTGGTGTATGAGATCCCCTTGTTTGTGGGACAAAGGACCCCCCTCTGTGCAGCGATTTAACTGCTAAAGTCTACAGAGATGTACATACACTACCCCCCTCTAGATTTGAACCCGTGACCTCCTAAGAGGAAACACATTCTCTTAACCATTAGGCCCACTCATGCTGTACACAATAAAATAATGATGAACAAGGGATGTGACATCATTAAGTTGAGGGATATCTTTAACGAAATCCAAGATGATTATAATTATTTAGCTAACCATCTTTAGTCTTGCTTAGGATTATAATATAAATAGCTTGGTTAATGCTTATTAACATACCTTTTTCATTAAGGATTTCCCTACTCTCTCTTTTTTTTTTATCCTTCCCTCTTTAAATAAAGAGGCCCAATATCAAAAGGATATACAAGAAAATAATCTCTTCGCTTTTCGTACATTAATATATAAAATGATGATGAAGAACGGATGTAGCCTCATTAAGTTTAGGGATATCTTTAACTAAAGCCAATATTATTATAGTTATTTAGTTAATCATCTTTATTCTTGTTTAGGATGATAATATAAATACTTTGCTTAATTTTTATTAATATATTAACTTGATGTATGTTTGCAAGTAAATAATAATGCATTTATTATTATACTTAAATGGTGTGTTTCCTCGCAAGGCTTAAGACGAGAACATTAAATTAAGGTAACACTTATAAGATTTTAGATAAATAAGTAAACATCAATAGTTTACTTTTCTAGAAGTTCCTGCAACACCAAGATGGCATTTTTCATAAATAATTTAAATTCCTCATGGCTTCCTAACAATTCACCTCTTCCCACAATGGATTCATGCCTTTGTTGCTTAGTCGCTTCAATCCTTTAGTCTCCTAAGTCTACCAATCGACTTCACAACTTATAAAGTTAGAACAATACTTACAATGATCTACACTTAACTTTGTGTTTCATTACTGAAGAATAAGAGAAAGAAGGGATGTTACAATATGATAAATGAATGGAGTAGGATAGTGGATGTAATGCATAAATTCCATTTGTCCTTCAATGATACTGAGCAATTTAGTTTCACTAAGATAGATGACATGCTAACAAAAAAATGATACATGCATGATGATGATGGATAATCTCTTTACCACGAGGCAATTTTGTGTGTTCTTTAGATCCACATGGAAGGAGAAACCTTTATAAATACGATGCAAATTATTTTTTTATTCATAGAGAGGATAAGGTTTTCGTAACATCAATCTCTACTCTCATAAGCGATAGTGTTGAATTATGAAATCTATGAATTAGTTATAGCTAGCTTTGTTAATATTGGTGAGGATCTTCTAAAAATAAGATATTGTAATCACTTATCATGAATTATCCAAGGATGGATGAGTCACTTTTTTTATTTTCTCCCAAACACATCACATTTGTAACAGAACAATCGTCATTATTTTCAATTTTAGCGACAAAGCAGTTGGATTGAGCTAAAATGGCTAATAACTTCTAGGAGTGTATAGAACTAAACATTTTAAGGTTTATTTCCCATTAGGACATGGTACCTATTAAAGGTGGAGTCATATAAAGGCATAGGAAAAATAGTTCATTCATTTCCTTTTATTTTTGTTTGCAAAATGGGGTAGAAGTCTAGAAGTTCTTCCTTATTGAGGATGCACATGAATTGGGTTAAGTATAAACAATAGGTGGAATTGAGATGCTGAAATGAAGAAAGGAAAAACTAATTAATGAAACTGCCATTTCTTAAATGCTTCTTCAAAAAATAATATTACACAATGCTACCATGAACCCAAGTCTTTAAATTCCAAATCAAATTAACACCACAAAATTGAAGTTTTAACGCTTTAAAGTAACTGGTACAGGTTAGTTAATAACCTGCATTTTTTGAATAGGCAATAGTGACTCATATAAATGTCAAGATTAATCATAGTAATGACAATATTATAAATCCATATGAAATTTTCTTTATAATTAACTAATCAAACATAATCCAAGGGTTTGCATGGCTCTTTCAACCAAGAATTGGCAAAGCAATATGAAAATGACAACATTATGAAGCCATATGACATTTTTTTTAATGCTCCTTCTAATTAACTAATCAAACATAATCTAAGGGTTTGCATAGCTCTTTGAACCCAATATTGGCAAAGCAATATGAAAAGAAAGAGAAAGGTACGGCCCTATCCATTGCAATTGTTACAAGGAATGTCCTTGATTGAAAAACTTCACATTTGTAACACCTTTTGGTCTTTTAGGTGCTATTCGAACCAGCATAATTTCCCTTTTCGTTACAAGATGGCATGCCAAAAACAATCCAATCATAAACGAAAACAAATCCGATCATCAAGGCAAATTTGGTTACAAGGTGGCATGCCAAAAGCAAATCCAATCATAAAGAAAAACAAATCCTATCATCAAGGAAAATAAAAAAGGTGGTTAAGTTTTAAAAATGTAATAACAACCTATTATGTTATGGTGTGCGGTGATAATTTTAAAGAGTGAACATCTTGAAGATCCTTTTATAGTTTCCTTTCTAGAAGCCATTTAAGTATTTTGTTTAGACATGATTTTGGATTGAATAGCTTTCTAAATATGTCTATCACTAATTTTATTTGTTTTCTAATGGATATTTTTGTAGGATTAATATTTTATAGGGCTTACATTATATTTTTTAACTTGCTTTTGTTGAACTTTATCTATAATGTAAGGAGAAAGTTGTTAAAAGCAATAGGAGTAGAAAGAAAGAAGATGAAATGTTCATAATTACCACTATAGATCCATCTTAATTATGGCTCTACCAAGCATCGAGAGGGATCAAGTTATTTTGAGGTGTAAACTCTTTCTAATTTACAAAAGTGTAAGTATTCCTAGTTGGGAGGGAAATGGCAAACATACTTAACTAATTTCAAAATAGGGTAAATATCAGTATAAGAATGAGTTGAGTAACATTAATAATCATACAATCAAATAGTTTTCCAAAAATTGCTTTACATGTGTTTCTTTAAAACTAATAATGAATATGAAGAGTAGTTTATGAGTAAAATTATCCATATAAAATTTTAAATTAGAATTTGAAAAACGTTTTATCATCAAATGAAGAAATCTAGATTTCGAGACTAAATTAGATTTTGAAAAACATTTTACCATCAAATGAAAAATTTTAAACATTTATCCAAATGTTTTTGAAAAAGGACTTGTTTTTCTCTATAACTAAAAATGAATATTTACATGTTAGGGTTAACCTTTTGGGAATGAGCAAGGATGTAAGTGGTTTAAGGCACATGGTTTTAGTGGCGAGTGGTTTGTTGCTAGTTGTATTTGCATTTAAAGAACCTTATAAATATGGTTGTAATATTTCATTTTATTGTGCGAAAGTGAATAAAAGAGATATTATTATTTTGTAATTTAATTTTTTTATCACATATTTTATTCCTAACATTATGTCTCCATAATATGGTTGTATAGTTATATGAGTATATTGTTTTTTATTTTTGTAATTATAACCCTACATGTTATTTTTTTTTTTTTTTTTACTTTTTATTATATGTGCCAAGTGGATACACATCTTGTCCATTTAAGTTGTAGAAAGCCTCTCTCGAGGCAATGACGACCAACCCATTTAAAGTAAAGAAGTCAATAAATATAAAAATAGGTTTTTTCTAACATTATGTCTCCTTTGTGTTTTACAATTTAGCTAATTTAAAATTAAACTCAATATGTTCTTGGTTTTAATTTTCTTTTTGTTTTTTACTACTCAAGTTAATTGAACTTTATTACTAATATTTTACTCATCACTTTGTAAGATTGTGAGTATTTCCATAATATGGTTGTATATTTATATAAGTATACTATTTTTTATTTTTTAAGTTATAAGACGACATATTATAAGTCTTTTTTACTTTTTATCGTATCTTCTTTTTTAACTTTTTATCATACCTCCCACCTCACAGTCATAGACCAGAGACATCTTTTCCATTTGAGGTGTAGAAAAGCCTCTCTAGGGGCAAAAATAACAAAGTAAAGATTGGGAGATTTATCTTTATATTTAATTTGCTTTGCTCTAGTGGAAAGAAAACATGGATGGAATGAACTTGACTTGGGTTCTCAAATGCTCAACCTCTCTAATAGTAGGTATCTTCTATTGATCATTATTGTCATCACAACCGCCATAGATTCATCTTAAACCGAAATCTATAAAGCACAGAGACTCATCCAATTTCTAGAGGTGTATTTATGTTTTTTTAATCTTGAATTTTTACATGTTAAAAATAATTACAACACAAAAAATTTGATCCCCTTGGTGGGTGTTTGGTAAATCTTACTTTAACATTATTTTTTAATTATTTTTCATTTTGTTTTAATATTGTGTTTCTATTATTTAATTTGATTATTATTATTATTTGATAAATTAGAGGAACATGTTTCTTTCTCTTTCTATATATATTTAGCCTATAGATATATTGGTATAGTGTTAGGTTAAGTTTGTGACAACATCTTCCTCATACACCTTGATAGTTTAGCTAAAAAAAAATTACAATGACTTTTAATACTAGTAAGGAGGTTATACATATAAAACCTTTACAACCTTGTTTAAAAATAACAATGTTTTTAAATACTATGTTACTAATTCTATAAAATAACATGTATAAATTAAACAAAGTTCATTAATTTAAAGAAATATTTAAGAATTCAAATTTTAAAAAAAATACATTTTATTTAAAAAATATTAATTAGAGGGAAGAGGTTTATGGTACAAACTAATAAAAGAAATGTATAACTCCTTGAGTGGTCATTTCAGTGTTGGCAAGTATAGTTAATAAAAAATAATAAAATATTATTAAAAATAACATATCAACCTTTTATTTATTTATATATATAATTTATTTGTTTTTTCTTCTCAATAACAACCTATAAATTTTTATAGATAGGTACTAGAAAACAATTTCTCTGTAATTCGTCATCGTTTCCTATCTATATGGAGATGAAGGAATGCACTTTCTTAGATGGCGTTGCCACTGTTTAATTCGGTGAGTCTGAAACTCGGACTCTAACCTGGATAATATTTCCATACGCTCTCAATATTTACTGTATGACTTCCATACAACATATATATCGTACAATTATAATTATCACGACGTATCACGATATAATTACAGGAACGGAAGCCAGCATGGTGTGGTGGGCATAGTGTTTGCTGTGGTTGATAACGACTGCGATTAAACCCTAACTCGAATCCCCGTTACATTGTACTTCTGCGTTTCCATTTCTCCTCACCGTGTCACGAGCTTATGAAACTATTTATAGGCACGCATGCCAGGAATGGCTTGAACGACCTCGCATGCTGTTTGGTGTAATGGATAACGACGCCTATGAAACCCTAAACCTAATCCTCTTTACGTCGTACCACTAGGTTATCATTCATTTCCTATTTTATATTATGAAAGACGTAGTATGATGACCATTTAAAAGCCTTCACTATCCCATTTCTGAAATCCATGGTCCCATGGCGGTTTGTACCACGGACTTGTGCTATTCACGTAAAATGCCAGAAATTTTATTGGTAGAACAAGCTGCCATTGTCTTGACTTGCTCTTTATTTTTTTCTAAGATAGATTTATTATTTCTGTGCAGTTTGTTTTCGAGGGGAACTTGTAACAAAATTTTGCTGTAAAGAGCTATATTCAAGGAATGGATAGAATTGAAAAAAATGAACTGTAAGTATCTCTGTCGGTCTATCTTTGCATGTTTCCTTTTGTTATTAAGAACGAAGTGAATCAATGGCTCCTTTAGTTTTAAATTTTGCAGTCTTTGATACTTCTTCCGACAAAAGAGTTGTTCTTGGAAAGCTATCATGGCCCTCTTGTTAATTCTGCAACTATTTTATGCTAATTATATATATGTGAATGCAGGATTCTCCAGAAGAAGGCGTTCAAGTGAAGTCAGTCAGCCACTTTTGGGTCACAAAGGCTATGTAGAATTTTTCTAAATGTTATTATTGTATCTTGGTGAATCATCAGTTTGTCAAAATTTATCATACCATGGGTTACTTCACATCACATCTAAATGTATTATTGTATCTTGTTGAATCAGCAGTTTGTCAAAATCTAATCTTTCTTTTCTATCCATTAAATATGGTTAATGGAAGCATACTAAGAATTTCAAGAAACTGTTTATAAACATAGCTATTTTAGTTTTTCTTATCTTTCAACACCATCATGGAAATCAACTTTTTTAATAAATAGCCGTGAACAATTCGTATAATTAATAGTTTTTAAAAATAAAATAAAATAACTATATACCTGAATCTGCTGAGGTGTAAACTTTTGATTTTACAAGAAAATTTAAACACCTTTCATAAACTTTGTACTTATGAATTTGGATTCTCTACGTTCTTTCAAAACAAAATAATCCACCTGTTATCACTAAAGTTGACTCTTAAGTGAAAGGGAACCAAGCCTGGAAAAATCTTAATGATGTGTAAAGGATAGTTGGGAATAAAAGTTTATAAATAGACAAATATTTAAGAGATTATGCAGGGAATGTATCAACAGAGAATGGATATTAATAAAACATAGCTATGAGCATAACTTCAAGAAACACATGAATTAGGTTCTGCATCAAGTATTAAAGATAATTGCATACTCATCAAGAGAATCTTTCCTTAGATTAATAAGACCATGCACAAGACAGAATAATGACAGTTATTAAGCCAAACAGCCTGATATGATCACAATCATTTCAAAATAGCTATTTACATTAAGAAAAATAGAGTGTAATCTCTCCTCTTTTTCTTTTACAATATTTTTACAATAAAATATATATAGAAGATAGCAAAGCTAATCTCTTTAGCATTTTTTGGATCTAGTCTAATAAGTCTTTGCTAAGTTTGGCTAATCAAACAAGAAAATGACCCATGCCTTTATTTAATAGAGTTAAACTTCTACTATGACTAAAACACTTAAATGAAATGCCACTTATGATGAGCTATTTTGAGGAAGACTCATTCGGTGAGTCTGAAACTCGGACTCTAATCTGGATAATATTTCCATACGCTCTCTATAATTACTTTTACTGCATGACTTCCATACAACATATATATCGTACAATTATAATTATAACTATGTATCACGATATAATATAATTACAGATGCCAGCAATGGTGTGGTGGGCATAGTGTTTGTTGTGGTTGATAAGGACTGCGATTAAACCCTAACTCGAATCCCCGTTACGTTGTACTTCTGCGTCTCCATTTCTCCTCACCGTGTCACGAGCTTATGAAACTAATTACAGGTACGCATGCCAGGAATGGCTTGAACGACCTCGCATACTGTTTGGTGTGATTGGTAACGACTGCTATGAAACCCTAAACCTAATCCTCTTTACGTGGTACCACTAGGTTTCCATTACACCCCTATTTTATATATGGAGAAGTAGTGTATGTTTACTTTACAAAAGCTTTCACAGCTCCATTTCCGTAACCATAAATGTTACCCCCAATCCCCTCTACCATTCCTCTCCTATTTTATATTATGAAAGGCGTAGTATGATGAACATTTAAAAGCCTCCACTACCCCATTTCTGAAATCCATGCTCCCATGGCGGTTTGTACCACGGACTTGTGCTATCCAGGATAAATGCCGGAAATTTTATTGGTAGAACAAGCTGCCACTGTCTTGACTTACTATTTATTTTTTTGCTAAGATAGATTTATTATTTTTGTGCTGTTGGTTTTTCGAGGGGAACATGTTACAAAATTTTGCTGTAAAGAGCTATATTCAATGAATGGGTAGAATTGAAAAAAATTAACTGTAAGTATCTCTGTCGGTCTATCTTTGCATGTTTCCTATAGTTATTTAGAAAGAAGTGAATCAATCGCTGCTTTAGTTTTAAATTTTGCGGCACCCTTGTTAGTTCTGCAACTATTTTATGCTAATTATATATATATATATATATATATATATATATATATATGAATGCAGCATTCTCCAGAAGGCCGGCTTCAAAGTGAAGTGAAGTCACTCAGCCACCTTTGGGTCACAAAGGCTATGTAGAGTTTTTTTAAATGTTATTATTGTATCTTGCTGAATCATGAGTTTGTCAAAATCTGTCATACCATGGGTTCATTCACATCTAAATGTGTTATTTCACATCTAAATGTATTATTGTATCTTGCTGAATCAGCAGTTTGTCAAAATCTAATCTTTCTTTTCTTTTTCTATCCATGAAATATCGTTACTTTCTTTGAAGCATACTAAGAATTTCAAGAAACTGTTTATAAACATAGCTATTTTAGTTTTTCTTATCTTTCAAGACCATCATGGAAATCAAGTTTTTCTAATAAATAGCCGTGAACAATTATTTTTTCCTATAATAGTTTTCTGTTAAAAATAAAATAAAATAAACTATAAACCTAAATCAGCGGCCGTGTAAACTTTTAATTTTACAAAGAAATTTAAGCACCTTTCATAAACTTTGCACTTATGAATTTGGATTCTCGTCGTTCTTTCAAAACAAAATAAGCCACCTTTCGAAACTATAGTATAGTCTTGTAGTCACGGTAACAATATTGTGCCGCTATATAGCCCATTGCGTGGCTCAGGTTTCATTAACGAGCTATATAGACGGAGAAAATATTTGAAGTCAACCACATTTCGAAATTCCAAACTAACTAAGCACTTTCTTGTTATGGGTCTGTGGTTACTTACCCTTTTCTAAAAGGAGGTTGACTATCTCTTAGGTTTTTTTTCTTCTAGTTGGTAGAGTCTTTTTTCTTAGTTATGTTTTAAAAGGAGTTTGACATTCTTTGAAAGTTTTTTTTTCTTTCTCCAAAGGAAGTTGATCTATATAAATTTCTAGTTATCAATATTTTATGGATTGGAATGTTTTTCTATTATTAACATTTTATAGTTTGGGATTTCTTGTTTTATTGTTTATGAATTGAAATATTTTTATTTACTTGTCTAAATAAAACTTGTGTGGGAAAAGTAAACACTTCATTAGTTTTAATTATTTCAAACTCCATTTAACATTTTGTCCCACACCCTAATGGTAGCCCATGGTGGATGGTCACTAAGATTTCCATAACTTCTTTTTACAATTTCCATTGTCTGCACCAAATGGAATACCATATGCTTTTTTGGATATATCAAGAGAGTTTCCATATTTCCAAGTCCCAAGCTAATGAATCTCCATATTTTTTAGCATCTATATGGATAATGTCCTATGTCAAACTTACATTTATTCAAGGTGTTAGCATCACTAAATTTTCTTTGAAAAAATACACCACCATCAACAGGCTAAAAATGTTCAAATTTAAATTTTATATTTTCTAATTTCATTAATTTCAATTTATGTTCATGGGCTATCATCCTATAATAACGAAATGGCCTCACATAAGTTTGATGTCAACCATTTTAAAAAGATTGTTTATGTCTAATACAATATTAGGTTGTGGGAGAAGTAGATTAATAAAACACTTAACCGTTAACATTTCATTGGATGCAATTTAAACCATGAGTCAGTGAGAGATGGAGATCGAATGGATTTGATAGTCATGGAGGATTCTGTTGACAAGTTTATTTAATTTTGACACATTTCTCACGCTCTTTAGATTCTTTAATAGTCATGCTGATGAATGAGGGATTGTTGTAGAATTCCTTGACTATTTTCTAATTCCTATGGGTAACTACGACTGATTTAATGATTAACCCATCCGATATCTGTAGTTCCTCCTTTAAAAACCAAATTACATTTTGTGTAATTGAACATTAATGTTGGCACCAATATTGTACTTGAAAGGATTATTCTATCGTTACACAATATTGTCATCCACATGCTTATTTATATTAACACGGGTGTTTGGACTACTCCTCCTATATTATATTAACCACTATCTACACCATATCCCAATTCCAGGTCAACATGGGCCCTATATGATGGCCTAATGCCTCATGCACAACCTATGAGTCTGTTGCAGCTGCAACCGTTCTCCCCAAATTTCTTAAATTTTGGTCCCCTCCTCATAATTTAGATTTGTTTTTAATCGTTGGATCCTTGAACCTTTTGGTCGTGTCTTAGTTTGAATGATTTTGAAGATTGATTTTCAGCTTGTTTCAAAGGCTGCCTGTGGATGAATTTTGTGGTTGGTCGCAGAGGTGAGTTTGGTTTGAAAGGCCGCTGTTTCGGAAGTGAAACAGGTTTTAACCATGGCTTATTTTTAAAGCTTTTTGAACACTTAATGTTTTATTGATCGGGCACCATACTATGTTTGATCGGAAGCCGTAGTTTTTTCTCTTTCACCGTTGCGGCTCCTTGAGCAGCTAAACACCCGAAATACAAAGCGCTCCGACTGCTGATGCTTATCAGTCTTCTAGTTGTGCGTGTCTTTAACCTTTCGTTTTCTGCTGTTGCGGCTGGGAGAGTCATTTAGCTTCCGATGTAAATATCTTCCAACTTTCGATTGAGAGTTTTCCCGCCCGCAGGTCACGTATCCTTAACCTTCTCGCTTCCGCCGTTGTGGCTCCCAAACCGATTAGACACCCGAATTGAAAACGCTCTGCTTGCCAATGCATATCGAGCACGTCCTTAACCTTTTTATCTTCCGCTGTTGCGGCTGGGGAAGAGATTTTAGATTCCGAATCTAGCGCCCTCAGCGTCCGATGAGTGCTTTGTTCTTGTCATTGGTGGTTTTTTGTGAGCCCGTGGGTAGACAAAGTAGTAGTGCTGGCGTTGGTTAAGCTTCGTGGTAGTAGCACTGTGCATGGCCTCTCTTATTGCTTAGTTGTTCTAGTTGATATGATTTGACTGCGATTCAAATGGATGATGCCCGTCGTTTGATTGCAGGTGGCTTACGGAGATTAGTTGAACTGCAGTGGCGTGAAGGTATCGACGAGAGACAGGATCTCAAGGGGCACGGGCAAAGTAAAAGACAAAATGAATAGCGAGAGGGATGCAGACCTGAAGGGTCTGTCAGTTACTCACCCGATCATGGGTGTGGGCAGAAAAGATAGAAAAGAAAGTTCTGAAACGTTCGAGGGAGAGGGAAAGTCACACGTTTGGGGGCAGCCCAAACGATCTGTTGTTGTAGTTTAAATACTGAAAAGTTAGAATTTACAGGGAATTTTTCCTGGAATAAAATTGTAAACCATTTTCTTGTAAGAGGAACTATTTCGTTTTACAATCAAAAGACTGCAACTTTTGCCTGTTGGAGAAAGCGTAACGTGGAATGTATCGATGTGATTAAATGAGCAATGTTGAAGGGGAACTATTTCGTTTTCAGCTGTGTTTCATTAGCTGTCGGAGTGTTTTAACTTCCTGAACCTATGTTCTTGTTTGAATGCTCTTTAGTATATTTTCTGATGTTTTCCACTGTGAGTAATAAATGTTGTTCATAAACGATTGGCTATCTAGTTGTTCATATATCTATAATTGTTCATGTGTCTTGAAAGAAGTATCAACTATATGTAACTTTTTATAATGCATGTACAAAATGTATTACTCACCAATGAATGATAATCCTGCTCCCTAGGGATAGTTTAGGTAGTTAGTTTAAATTTCTTGTTGTATGTGATTTAGATGCTTGTGAGTGCTAAGACGAGAGGTAAGAACCCGCGCATCACATTGTGACTGTTCCCTGCATCCTTATCACCCTGCATTTAGTTAGGCACGTGCATTTCATACATTAAGCAAAAAAAAAAAAAAATACACGGTGGACCGGGCCGCAACCGGTAAAACCTTGTTTTTGTTACTTGACCTACGGTAGCCGGACCGTAAACTGGACGGATTCCCTATACCAAACAGTCACGGGCTAGTTGGGAACGTTGACTGGGGAGAATCCCTTACCGTTGTTTCCTGCGAATTTCCAGGCTTCAACAATTTTGGCACTAGGAGGAGGGCCGCCAGTGCATGGCTGGCCGAGGAAACCCGTTTTCCTGAGATTATTCCACTGGTTACAGTTCTGAAAACAGTGGAATTCATAATCCAATTCTAGAAGAAAGGAATAGAGAACATTTATATTATGTTGGCAACAAAGTTGTTAATGACCTGAGAAGACACACCAGGGCATATGTAAAGAAGATTGGAGGATTTCCAATTATCCCTGAATTTCCCAAAAGAGAATATAAAAAGAAAGATCGTCCTATAGTAGAAGACTTAGTGCTGGTTGGAGACTGGGAAGAACTTGTAGAAACCGCCTTATAGGAAGTTCTACTACCTTTGAATCAAGAAGGCCCATATACCCCTCACAGTTGTCCTGCTCACAATCCTATTGGCTCACCTCCTCACTCTCCACCCAGACTCATGGCAGGAGTGAATCCTAATCCACCATCCAACCCACCTAATCCACCACCTGCCTAGAGAGCCAGATCACCTTTAAATTTAACATCTTTGCTACATGATTTACATCAATCCTTTGAAAAGATGCTGCCCAAATTCGACCCAAATGAGAAGATACTAGTAGATGATCACCTGTAAAGTTTTTACTTGGTGATAGAAGGGTTGAGGGCTGGAGAGCATGAGGACGTAGTTTGCAGACTATTTTTGCATACACTTAAAGGAGCTGCAGCATCATGGTATTTTGGGTTGCCTACTAATTCTATCCCTGATTGAAATACTTTCGAAAGAATTTTCAGAAGTAAGTATGCGATTAAAAAGACTCATGCAGCCCTCATGAAAGGACTATGCACTTTGAAGAAAGAGAGAAAAGAGAAGGTGCATAGTTTTACTCGAAGATTTGCAGCATACCTCAAGAATTTTTCTGACGCTGACAAACCTTCGAACAAGGTCCTGATTGAATATTATACCTTAGCTCTCGGCCCTGATTTGGCCATGTTTTCCAAAGGTAGGGCCAATCCTACTTTGACAGAAACCTATGAAGATGCGGAAATAGTGGAAGCTGAAAGAGAAAGTATCAAATATTATCTCGAACAGTCAGGAGAGAAAGGTGGGGGAAGGAAAGCCTTATTTTTTACCAAGCCTAATGAAGAGAAATCACCAGATTATGAAAGTATGGCCAAAATGATGCAAAAGCTTTCTAATAAAATCATTGACTTGGAGAAAGAAAAGGAAGCACAAAAGTTCTACAAGTCCTATTATAAGAAAAGAGAGGATAACAATCAGTCTCAACCTCCTCCACACAATTCTGCATCTATGAATTTAACAGAGGTAGGCATGGACAATTTTTGCAATTTTCACCAACAGCCACACTCTGAAAAGAATTGTCCTCAATGGATAAGGGTGTGTGAAAGAAGTTGACGGACCCTTTAGATGCAATGGTGGAGTGAAGTCATTTACTCTTGATTAAAAAAAAAGAAATCAACCCAAGCAACACCGAACCTGCCAAGCCTAGTCCCAAGGCTGGCAATGGTCATGCCAATTAGGCTAGGAAGCAAAATCACGTGCGCGTTTTAGCAAAGTAAATCGCGTGTGCGATTTGCCTTGCTAAAACGTGCATGCGATTCTTAAAGCTTGTTTTTTATTTTTAAACCAACTGAGGCCGTCCCTTTCTCATTTTTGGCGCGGCTATTAGACGAAACCTCGACTGTGCATACGTGGTTTTGGGTGTGCTTGAACCCACCATCTCCACCTTTGGATTTTAACCTTCCCTTTGTGAGGTAATTTCTTCAATTTTTGTCATGTTTTTTTCATTTTCTACATCAATTTATTGTAAAATTCCATCTTAATGCACGGTTCTCTACTATCTAACAGCGAGCTCTTGAGCAATGAATTCATTTTCCAATATAAATTAAACATTTTAAAATATTCGTTGTCATGGGTTTGAGAGGTCCCTACGTTAGGGATTCATGACTCCTCATTTTGCTACATATCCTTGTCCCTCTTCATAAGAGCTTGACACAACCAAGACCCAACCTCCTATATTCTAAATCAATTACTTTTAAAATTAGAGCAATGTCAGTATAACAACTTCCATACTCATCATAGTTGCACTTTGACAACACTTTAACACATATATCAACCTGTAATTCATTCTTCTTAAGACCTTCATCACAACAATATAATTCATCAATCATCCATATATGTGCTTGACATCAATGAAAACATTATATCCAACAAAATCTATTTTCCCCTTTGCCATACAAATGGAGTAGTCCTACGCACAACTTCCACTTACGACAACGTAAATAATTAGTTCATTTACTAAATTGTTTAGAACTAGATGATAATTGTAAATAATAGGGAACAACCTTTACAAGACCTCTAGGAGCCAATGTAGCAGTTATAACAACAAGAGGATCGTATTACTGATCCATCACATATGGTAGAATTCATTTTCACATTCAACATCCTCTTCTATGTCAGATGACGTCAATGAAAGCTCAGTTCCTAGAAGTTTGATACCTCGTAAACACATTTAAGTATCCTTTCAGTCAAAGTTTCAACGATTCATGTCAATCCAGTTCAATGAGATCCATATTTGTTGGCATAAATACTAGTCAGGTCACATATTGGAGAGAACCTTATATTTTAGATTCTCATATGTGTATTTCTAGTTCTTTCTACCCTCATCCAGAGTTGGCAACTTCAGTGATTAGAGTTCCATCAGAATCGAGGGAAAGTGTGAAGGGTGGACCTCGAGAGGATTATATTGTTTCAAATTCATGTAGTGGTTGGGAACTGAAAT
>LPNX010330784.1:21542-65099 GCA_001517045.1 Pseudotsuga menziesii
TCGGAGATCGGTAGGGCACATATTTCTATTGAGTGGTGCACTTTTCCACCCATGAGAGACAACTGGATGGATAGGTGGTACATGGTTTTTGACATCCCCCCTCACAACAATAGGGAAGTACCGATGTACTTCCTCTGAAAATTGTATGTAGAGTTTGTGATGGGGAAACATGTCAACTATTTTAACATGTTGGGCTTCCAGGGAGTTGGTAGGGGAATGCCCCAACATCGACCCCATGCCAGGCATAGAGATGCCAATCCATAGATACCTGCACCCCGTGCCCAGCTACCAAGGGCAGACATCCCTCCTGCACCTGACATGGTTGCCCAGACACAGGATGCATTTTTTACTCTAGCTGAGATGGTCTCTCGACACACGGCCACTATTGACCAGAGAGCGCCCTCTTCCTCTGCTGGTGTACAACCACCAGCTTCTGGTGGTGGAGGGACATCTACTGGTGGCGATAGACCGACATCCGATGTGCCTCAGAGCAAGCCGCACATCTGCAGATTGTGTGGGGGACCCTGTTATTGTCCAGGACCAAGAAATGGTTCCAGTACGATGATTGGTGGTCAGGTAAGGACTTTGTTTTAAAACTCTGTTATTGAACTCAATTTTTAATTGTTCCATTCTATATCTAACATATTAAAATATTCATAATATATATGCAATATTTACTCTTGCAGGAGTTTGATGCCTCTCACGGGGGTGGTACTGCACCCGGTGTGGTTGTACCTGAGACCCAGAGAACCATAGTTGAGGTAATATTTAAACACTTGTCATTTTGTTATTACATGTATAATTTTGTTAATGCATGTGTTAGTCTTGATTAATTTATTAAAATGTCTAATATTTACAATTTTTGAAGTTGCAGGAAGCCCACTTGGAACATGATGCTAAAGATGAAGATATCAACGACATAGTCCAAGGTGGTATTTACGACTACTTAAAGAATGTAAGTACATGGGTTATGATTGAATCTTGTTTGAATTATTTAAATTTCTTACTGTACACTCCTTTATGGAGATCACTAATGTAAATATAATTTTTAAACTTGCATATGCTAGACGCATCTAAAGAGGAGCACCAAATTGATGGAAGCGGTCACTCCCGTGGTGGAGATATGTCCCAGGAAGGGGTAAGTATATTACAACATGTTATTTTTTCAGTACATATTATTCCATCCATTCAAATCCATGTCTAACTATGGTAACACTTTATGAATGCAGACGTCATCACAGATCCCTGCACCACCTCTTTGGTATAGATCTCCCAGTAGTCCAAACATAGATAAGGGGGTTGTTTACACCAAATGAGGTCCCTCTTTCTTGAACAGAGCGGTTGTGCATGAGGATCAACCTACTCATCCCATGGTAATGTACACACTTCCAATGGTAGTTGTTGGTTAGCTATGTATTCACTTCACAAGTGATTTTTCTTAATGTTATTTTCGCATGTTTACAGCATCAGCATGTAGAGTCATCCATACGAGACCTTAGTGGGATTGTTGATGCTGCTTTCAATGCCGCATCTACAATAGGGATAAGTCACAGTGAGGTACATCTACTTGAATATTTGTAATTGTACATTTCATTTGTATTGTTTCTAGACATGCACGATGTCTAAATATTTAATCATTTGGTGAATGTAGCCATGCCCTGGTCCATTAGTGCATGCAACTGAGGTTGATTTTCAACCTACGACTCCTCTTACTACTGAAGAGCACCAGCCTCATCTCATAGAAACGGTTTTTTCGATGAAATATTCATTTTTTACATAATTTATTAATACTTTCTCATTCATGTACATGTTGATAATTCTTGAGATAATTGACATATTTTGTTTTATTCACAGAGAAGCATGGCATGGAGGCTCACTGCAAGGTCAAGTACACCAGAGGAACCTACACCCTCGACACCACAGGCGTACCTATAGCCCCGACGGATGCAGTGAGTCTTTGTTTAATTTACAATTGAGTCATATTTTAAATTTTCAAACTTTGTTATTGATGGATAGTACTAGCTTAGTTACCTAATCAAGAAATATTGTCATTGATTTGCAGTCGCCAGAGATGCACAGTGGTCTTAGACGGAGCCGAAGAGCATCAGGGTCCGGGAAAAACAAGAGAAAGTTAGAATTTTGATGTGTTAGTCCAGGAAAAATATGTATTTTTATGTACAGTCCGGAGTTAGAGTATAGGGGCCCGGTCCAGGACATATATACTTTTGTTTGCACATGTACATCAAATATGTTTTTGATACATGTACAATGATAGGCCATAGATCCAAGCCTTATATTTTTGTATTATAACTTTCATGGTATAAAAAATATTTCATATCAAGACTCTTGAGATATTCATGGTTCAGTCTTTTAAATGTGATTATACATGTGTGGCGAAGAATGTTTCTATGTGTAATGTTCCCCGTTTTTTATAGATTTTATGATTGTATGGAGATATCAGTTATAAATTTGAGAACAATGCACAATTACAATAAACTACGTAATGACAAAAATGTACATTCACTCCCATTCTTGATAGTCCAGAAAACATTCCAATCATAATCATGCGTCTATAGGAAAAATCTTTGTTAGGAGGCAATATACATTTCACTTTGAATTTGTTCTTTGGTTTCCACATGTTCTTGTGTCAATCTATTGTATTGATTTGTGAGGATTATCTATTACTTATGAATGCACTATGTCAAAATAAAAAACTATTATATTTAAAGGTTTCAATGATCTCAATACATGCACACTAAAGTCAAAGTTCTTGCTCGTGTAGTTTAATAAATATAAGTGCAATACAATGTATTTCAAGGTTTCAATGAACTCACTACTTGCACACCAATTGGATATATCTAATTAAAAATTGTGAGTTTGGATTCATTAAATTACAAGTTAAGTCAATGCTCAAGTGTAATTTAATAAAACTAAGTGCAATTTACATGCTTTACATTTCATCAACAACCAACAACACTATTCAACTGCAATTTACATGATTTACATTTCATCAACAACCAACAACACTATTCAACTAACCTCATGCACCCAATGACTAATCACTCAGCATTAAAGGAACTACAATAGAATCCAAAGACTGAGAACTCAGCATTAAAGGAACTTTGTACATGAGCAGATAATAAGCATACTTTACATCAGTTTGAACATGCCTCTAGGGCACACATTCCAAGAAAGATCTTGTACGATAATGGTTTTATAAGATTGTTGCCACTAATCCAAACTGAACCAAACTGATCCAAACTCTTGTTGACCAAGTCTGAGCTGTTGTATGAATGAGATGATTCCCTCTTCCAAACATGACTTGAACAAATAAGAACGATCTCCTTTTATAGCGTTCACCTCGAACAACTCTCCCATTGAATACTATTTCTTTAGAAATCCCTAGATTCCTCCTAAGGAGGAGCACTCCCTTATTATTTTCCTTATGATTGGATAAAATTCCTTGAATAGTTCCACATTGCTAATTATCATATGACTAACTCGTGAGATCCTATTAAAGCACACATTTATTCTTCATTTGAGAGTTTGACCATGTCAAAAGTTCCACATGGTGTCTCCTCAAGCAAAGATCTTTCTTATTAAAATGTAGAAAATTCCTTGAACAAAATATTGTTACTCCAAATCCCTCCTCAAAGGTGAAATACACCATCTAATATGTAGAAATACATCAAGTAATTTTTCCTCAACCGCGAGGGATCTACAAGTTGAATTATGCCTCTAGTTATGAGAAACCCTAACTTCAGAAACCACCGTAGATAGAGGGCATTGAGCAATGAACAGGAGGGAGAGGCCCCCCCCCCAGCTAAAATCCCATGTCACGAATCCAATGGAATCAACGGTTGATCGATCGGAGGCCCGTCCATCGATCTATGGCGAGTTGCAGGTCACCTCCAGATAACGTTCAGGGACACCTGGTGTGCTTGGGCCTGGTGCGCAAAAAACCTCATAGAGCGGCAATTTTGAATTCTGTCAACTCCTGCTAGTGTGTTTGGGCATGGGAAATATGGCAATGCCAACTGCATTCCCACCATCCATGGATTTCTAGCTTTGGCCCTCGTTGGCGTGACTGCATTGTCCCCTACTGAGAGAAACCCTAGCTCCAGAAACGACCATAGATGGAGGTCACCGGGAAATGGATAGGAGGGAGAGGCCCCCCCCCCTAGCTAAAATCCAACGTCACGAATCCAACAGAATTGATGGTTCGTCGATCGGAGGCTCGAGCATCGATCTATGGTGAGTTGCAGATCACCTCCAGATACCGTTCAGGGACACTTGTTGGACTTGGGCCCGGTGCACAAAAAACCTCACGGAGCGGCAATTTTGAATTCTGTCAACTCCTGCTAGTGTGTTTGGGCATGGGAAATATGGCAATGCCAACCACATCCCCACCATCTGTGGCTTTCCAGCTTTGACCCTCATTGGCGTGACTGCATTGTCCCCTACTGAGCGAAACCCTAGCTCCAGAAACGACCGTAGATGGAGGTCACCGGGAAATGGATAGGAGGGAGAGCCCCCCCCCTAGATAAAATCCCATGTCACAAATCCAACGAAATCGATGGTTCGGTGATCGAAGGCCCGAGCATTCATCTGTGGACTTCTCCAATTGGTACAACAAATACACCAAAACATGATAGTTGCATAATCAAGCTAAACATGACACCGACATAATCAAGTTTTTCCATGTGATAGAACAAGAACCCTTCATCAATTTCATACTAGTAGCTAAACCTAAACCCTCCCATAGACCCAATCCAACTAGTATAGGAGCGAATGGTCGTCGAACAAGTATCACGACAAGACATGTCAGATTCATAAAAATGACCAAAATGGCCAAGGTCTCATGTGATCAAAAATCAATTATCAAGATATGTTTGCTTTAAAGAAAAAGAAATGACCAAGGTCTCATGTGGCCAAAAATCAATAATAAATCAGAGGGAATTAAGATAGCGGTACAGACACCAACGTAAACTCAACACTGTCAGTATTGGCATATAAAATGGGTGTAAAAAGCTTCAAGTATTGATTCCCACTTCCAATTTGAAGCCGATAATTTCTCCACATCCAACATGTGACAAAAGATAAATTCCATTCATCTCATAAACATGATGAATTAATTGAGAGAATATCCCAACAAAGCCACTCAGAAGGAACATATCCATTATCTAGGGTTTCCTGATTATTGACCTGTGGCAATGCCCAATTCTTCATTTTCGTTGATAAAAAACTCTATTGACCTCAATGAACATAATGAATATAGGTCGAAGGAGGCATGTTGTTTTGAAAACAAACAAAAGGGAAATCTTCCAATTCAAAACTAAAAGGATCCTTAAGTTTCGAGAGGACAATTAAGTCCATTTTTCGACTATAAAAAATAGTTATAAGGCATCCAACTCATTGCATTTGTTTGAATTGTGTCTAACATCGGTTTGGGTGAAGATCAATGACCAATTTAAATAGAGAAAAATGATTAATTTTGGTTTATTCATATGAGATCGTTCCTAATATCTCAAGAATGACGAGAACCAATAGAAATGAGATATATATAATGAGATCAGGAAACAATACAAGGGATGGCCAGTGCACAAAGAAACCAATTAAATGAACAAATAAATAATTAAAATAGTGTGTTGTGGTTAACCCAACAAGGCATTGATGATTTAATATTCTAAAAAATTAGAACTGCTAAATCCAGATATGCAACTCATGTCCCTTCTTGGAGGGTAAATATCTCGTTGAGAGTTTTAATGTTGTGACTTGAGGCCTCTTTAAAGATTCTAAATCCATAAAACACACATTGAAGGCCCGATTTTATTTGCCGAACTATATCTAGAAGGCCTCTATTTCATTGGAAAAGGATAAAAAATAATCATGATCACATACTTTTAATTGAGATTGAGGATAAGTTTTCATATTTTTATTCTTGGGATGGTTTCGGATCTCTCTTGGATCTATCTAAGGAGATGGAATTTTATCTAGGAGGAAAATTTAAAGAATGTCTTCTTAAAGTGGATGATTTATGGTTTTTTGTTGTGTTATGATCCTATGAATTAGCTAGTGTTGGATTATTGCTTAACCCATGTGCAAAGTGGCAACAATCATGCCTAGTGTTGACAACATTATAATGGCATCAATATTATAGTCAAATATCAAGGATACTCAATATTATAGCCAATATTATTGTTGAAAATAATCCAAGGCCCCAATATACAAGACATGGATACATAGTTCCATGGATACCATCACACTATCATGCTTGTTTCTTCAAGGCATTATTCATGGCTCTCGATGGCTCAATGGTTTCTTTAGGGATAAAGGCATGGTGTTCTTCCTTGGAAATACATTCCCAGGGCCCTAAGACATGTACATATTTCAAAAATCCATTTCGAAGATCCACCTAATGGTAAAAACATTATCATTCATGGTCCAATGATAATCTAAGGAGGCCACATGTTGTTGGTGGAGGATACCTTCTTGTCCCTACATGGATAAAATATTCCTTTAGGGATCGAGGTTTAGGTATCCTCCATTGACCGTTTCCAAGGCCATAAGACCATAATAGTGGGATACATAGAATAATGGATACCCATGCAACATTATGAGTTTTGCTTTGAGGCATTGTTCATGGCTCTAGGTGTTTTAATGGTTTATTTAGCGAAAAAGGAATGATATTCTTCCTTGGAATTCCATTACTAAGGCCTTAGGAAACCTATACATAATGCTTAAAACTACCTAATGGAACTGACATCCTCAATCATAGGCTAATGGTACTCTCAACAATCCATGTGTGGTTGTTGGAGGAAATCTACCTATCCATAGATGGATAGAAGATTGATTTAGATCCTAAAGTTTATGTCTCCTCCACTCACCATGTCTAAGGCACCAAGGTGACAAAACCTAGATACATAGTGCCATAGATACCCATGTGAAGTCATGTTTGGTGCTTCGAGGTATTGTTCATGGATTTATATACCACCACATGTACCCTATGAAGTCATATGTGGTGATTTTTTGCATTATCAATGTCTTTGGATGCCTATGAAGTCATATGTGGTGATTTTTTGCATTATTAATGTCTTAGAAGGAGGGCATCGGGAAATGGACAGGAGGGAGAGGCCCCCCCCTAGCTAAAATCCCACGTCACGAATCCAACGGAATCGACGGTTCGTCGATCGGAGGCCTGAGCGTCGATCTATGGCGAGTTGTAGCTCACCTCCAGATACCGTTCAGGGACACCTCGTGGACTTGGGCCTGATGCGCAAAAAAACCTCACAGAGTGGCAATTTTGAATTCTGTCAACTCCTGCTAGTGTGTTTGGGCATGGGAAATATGGCAATTCCAATCGCACCCCCACCATCCGTGGATTTCCATCTTTGGCCCTCGTTGGCGTGACTGCATTGTCCCCTACTGAGCGAAACCCCAGCTCCAGAAATGACCGTAGAAGGAGGTCACCAGGCAATGGAAAGGAGGGAGAGGCCCTACCCATAGCTAAAATCCCACGTCATGAATCCAACGGAATCGACAGTTCATCAATCGGAGGCCTGAGCATCGATCTATGCCAAGTCGCAGGTCACCTCCAGATACCGTTCAGGGACACCTGGTTGACTTGGGCCCGATGCGCAAAAAACCTCACGGATCTGCAATTTTGAATTCTATCAGCTCCTGCTAGTGTGTTTGGGCATGGGAAATATGGCAATGCCAACCGCACCCCCACCATCCGTGGCTTTCTAGCTTTGGCCCTCATTGGCATGATTGCATTATCCCCTACTAAGCGAAACCCTAGCTTCAGAAACCACCGTAAACAGAGGTCACCGGGCAATGGACAGGAGGGAGAGCCCCCCCCCCCCCCAATTAAAATCCCATGTCACGAATCCAACAGAATCGACGGTTTGTCGATCGGAGGCCCGAGCATCGATCTATGGCGAGTTGCAGGTCACCTCCAGATACCGTTCAGGGACACCTGGTGGACTTGGGCGTGGTGTGCAAAAAACCTCGCAGAGCTGCAATTTTGAATTCTTTCAACTCCTACTAGTTTGTTTGGACATTGGAAATATGGCAATGCCAACCGCACCCCACCATCCATGGATTTCTAGATTTGGCCCTCGTTGGCATGACTGCATTGTCCTCTACTGAGCGAAACCCTAGCTCCAGAAACGACCGTAGACGGAGGTCACCGGGCAATGGACAGGACGGAGAGGCCACCCCCATAGCTAAAATCTCGCATCACAAATCCAACGAAATCGACGTTTCGTCGATCAAAGGCCCGAGCATCAATCTATGGTGAGTTGAAGGTCACCTCCAGATACCGTTCAGGGACACCTGGTGGACTAGGGCCCAGTGCGCAAAAAACCTCACAAAGCGGAAATTTTGAATTCTGTCAACTCTTGCTAGTGTGTTTGGGCATGGGAAATATGGAAATGCTAACCGCACCCCCACCATTCGTGGCTTTCCAGCTTTGGTCCTCATTGGCGTGACTGCATTGTCCCCTACTGAGTGAAACCCTAGCTCTAGAAACGACCGTAGACGAAGGGCACCGGGCAATGGATAGGAGGGAGAGGCCCCCCACTAGCTAAAATCCCATGTCAAGAATCCAACGGAATCGACGGTTCGTCGATTGAAGGCCCGAGCATCGATCTATGGTGAGTTGCAGGTCACCTCCAGATACCGTTCAGGGACACCTGGTGGAC
This sequence comes from Pseudotsuga menziesii, assembly GCA_001517045.1. Lineage (NCBI taxonomy): Eukaryota > Viridiplantae > Streptophyta > Pinopsida > Pinales > Pinaceae > Pseudotsuga > Pseudotsuga menziesii. The sequence continues at coordinate 30,248 of LPNX010330784.1, forward strand.
TTGGGCTCGGTGCGCAAAAACCATCACGGAGCTGCAATTTTGAATTCTGTCAACTCCTGCTAGTGTGTTTGGGCATGGGAAATATGGCAATGCCAACTGCAGCCCCACCATCCGTGGATTTCCATCTTTGGCCCTCGTTGGTGTGACTGCATTGTCCCCTACTGAGTGAAGCCCTAGCTTCATAAACCACAGTAGATGGAGGGCATCAGGAAATGGACAGGAGGGAGAGGCCCCCCCCTAGCTAAAATCCCACGTCATGAATCCAACGAAATCGACGGTTTGTCGATTGGAGGCCCGAGCATCGATCCGAGTGAAACCCTAGCAAGTATGGCTGATAAACATGCCTAAGTAAAAATATGGTGCGTTACAGTCCATGCATGCCAAGTGGCATCTCGAAAAAAATATACACATGTACTAGTGTTAACATGTTGCATCAACAGTATAATTTAATTTTTGAGTTAAAAACATTGGTTTTGCTTTAATATAGCTTTTGTTTATAGATATAAACCTACACCATGCATATTATAGAACTTATTAGGATAATGGTTACACTCTCGAGATTTTTCTTTAAGGTACTGGGAAAAGGAAAAATATTACTTCCACCCACATATACTTTGTGTTTACTTACACATGTTGCATGCTTTTCCCTACAAAATGTCATTGTCTAAAGGGAATTATCACATAATAGATATTATATTATTGAAGGAATGAAAGAACCCTATTACTCATAATGATGAATGATGATGATGTTCTTGATGTTGACGGTGATGATGATGAGGATGTCGATGATGATGATGATGATGATGTTCATGATGTTGATGGTGATGATGATGATGTTCATGATGTTGATGGTGATGATGTTGATGGTGATGATGAGGATGATGTTCATGATGTTCATGATGTTGTTGGAGATGATGATGATGATGATGATGATGATGATGATGATGATGATGAAGATGATGTTGATGGTGATGGTGATGATGATGATGAAGGTGAGGATGATGATGATGATGATGATGAAGGTTATGATGATGATGAGCATGATGATGATGATGAGGCTGATGATGATGATGATGATGATGATGAACGTGATGATGAGGATGAGGATGATGAGGATGAGGATGAGGATGAGGATGAGGATGAGGATGATGATGATGATGATGATGGAGGTGATGAAGATGATGTTGATGGTGATGGTGATGATGTTGATGGTGACGATAATGATGAAGGTGAGGATGATGATGATGATGATGATGATGAAGGTGATGATGATGATGAGCATGATGATTATGATGATGATGAAGGTGATGAAGATGATGTTGATGGTGATGGTGAGGATGATGATGATGATGTCCATGATGTTGATGGTGATGATGATGATGTTCATGATGTTGATGGTGAGGATGATGATGAGGATGATGTTGATGATGTTGATGGTGATGATGATGATGAAGGTGAGGATGATGATGATGATGATGATGATGATGATGATGATGAAGGTGATGAAGCTGTTTCCATTATTTGTTACTTAGTATACATGCTAAGGGCTATATTTGATTGCTTTAGTTTATTGTTCAGTCACATTTTTCGACTCTCATATCTATAGTCAATCAAAATAGATTTTTGGTACATAAACACATGAAATTACCATTCATAGATTGACAATTTCAATAGGTATGATGATGATGATGAGGATGGTATGTTCGTGATGTTGATGTTGATGATGATGATGAGGATGATGATGATGAATGATGATGATGTTCATGATGTTGATGGTGAGGATGATGATGACGATGATGTTCATGATGTTGAAGGTGATGATGAGGATGCTGATGATGATGATGAGGATGATGATGATGAATGATGATGATGTTCATGATGTTGATGGTGAGGATGATGATGACGATGATGTTCATGATGTTGAAGGTGATGATGAGGATGCTGATGATGATGATGTTGATGGTGATGATGATGAATGATGATGATGTTCATGATGTTGATGGTGAGGATGATGATGATGATGTTGATGCTGATGATGTTGATGGTGATGGTGAGGATGATGATGATGATGTTCATGATGTTGATGGTGATGATGATGATGAAGGTGAGGATGATGATGAGGATGATGACGATGATGTTGATGATGTTGATGGTGATGATGATGATGAAGGTGAGGATGATGATGATGATGATGATGATGAAGGTGACGATGATGATGAGGATGCGGATGATGATGATGTTCGTGATGTTGATGGTGATGATGATGATGAGGATGATGAGGATGAATGATGATGATGTTCATGATGTTGATGGTGAGGATGATGATGACGATGATGTTCATGATGTTGAAGGTGATGATGAGGATGATGATGATGATGATGTTGATGGTGATGATGATGATGAGTATGATGATGATGAATGATGATGATGTTCATGATGTTGATGGTGAGGATGATGATGAGGATGATGAGGAAGAATTATGATGTTGTTCATGATGTTGATGGTGAGGATGATGATGATGACGTTTGTGATGTTGATGGTGATGGTGATGATGATGATGATGGTGAGCATGATGTTGATGGTGATGATGATGATGAAGGTGAGGATGATGATGAGGATGATGAGGATGATGTTGATGATGTTGATGATGTTGATGGTGATGATGATGATGAAGGTGAGGATGATGATGAGGATGATGAGGATGATGTTGATGATGTTGATGATGTTGATGGTGATGATGATGATGAAGGTGAGGAGGATGATGATGATGATGATGAAGATGAAGGTGATGAAGGTGTTTCCATTATTTGTTACTTAGTATACATGCTAAGGGGTATATTTTATTGCTTTAGTTTATTGTTCAGTCACATTTTTCAACTCTGTGGTCTATAGTCAACCCAATCCAATTTTTGGTACATAAACACATGAAATTACCATTCATAGATTGAAAATTCCAATAGGTTATTGATACTCAAACATGATCCCTAGTTGTTCTTTGGGTCTCTTCATCTTTTGTTACTCTCTAGGATGTGATAGACCTCCATTTTGACCATAACACCTAGTTGAAGGGTTTGGGTGAATGAAAGTTAATGATGGTCTCTTAGGACATGTCAATGGAAATACAAACATGGAAAACCAACAATCTATTGTCTTAGAGGGACAATTCAAGGTATTTACACAATAAATTTGAATATGTTGAAAGAAGATGAAATGTAGAAAATTGAATAAGATTTCAAAATATATAATTCCTATCTATGGATATTTTGTATGATCACATGAAAATCAAGTTTTTTAAGCAATATGTTGTTTTTTTGGGAAATTATATTGCATTGTTTTCTCATCGGTGCAAGTGAATTAAATGATGGGATTTCTTAACAAAATTTTGAACAATTACAAATAAGGGCTTAAATGATGGCATGTTCATTAACTTGACATACAAGAGAACTTTTGGCATATTTATAAACAACATTATGGAAAATTTTGCATATCAAGAACACAAAATTGACATATTCATAAGAAACATACATGGGGAAATTTAAATTATGATACATACATCATCATGCTAGATCCCACCTATTATCATACAACCAAGCCCTCTGGATCATCTCTTATGATGATGGTCTCCATTAGTCTCTTGTGCTTTGTATCCGGTAAGAAGTAGCATACCTTCGATGAATTCCGACTAGGCATTGTTCGTACCTAGAGGTTTGTACCAATAATTAAGTTGGTAAAGTGATACACACTTGCACCTGGTTTGTAATCCCTGTAAACATATCCACCCTTCTTTCTTGCATTGTTGTCATGTGTAAGATATTCACCTTTAACAACCATAGACCCGATGGGGAAGTGGTTGTTTTCATCATCAGTCATGGACTTAATGAGGGTTTGCTTTCCCTCTATACAACGTGCCAACCAGTAATCACCACCCCATTCACTATCTTTTGAGGCAACCACTGCGTATATGTGTCATGCATAGTATGATTGTAGGTATATGATCAAATATTTTTCATGTGATACAAGGCCATTAATGTGAGTTTCAAAACTATGTAAATTTTACAAAAAAATGTTAAGGAAATGCATCATACTAGGTTGTACAAGGTCTGATACATGATCAAAATCTATAGAAATAGACGATTGGTCTTCTTCCAACGGAGTTAACTAAAAAATCACACGCTGATCAAGTGGAAGTGATATGCGATCCCATCCATCAACCCAATCCAATGATTCACACACATCCCAGTCACCATCACAACAAGGCAGGGAAAAACAAGCGAGTTTTCTGGTCCAAATTTCAAATACTGGGTTATCAGAGCTTCGAATCAAATGAAAGCCACGAGTCCCAGGAACACTCTTGCATTCCCATGCATGTGAATGATCTATGTCTACCACCTCCCAAAAAAATCTCTCCACGTGTCTCTTTCTTGTGGATTATGCTCGCATATCTGATTCCTCTCCCATTACTGACGTGCACCACCTGACTATAGATTGAGCATTTCGAATAGTAGATGTTGTAGATAATTTCAATTCCTCTCTTTGTAGGGCTATTTTGACACATGCTCTGACTCCATCATGCTCTCCTTTACCATGCCCAGTCTCAAAATAGTTCCACATATGTGGAACTTTGTAGTTTTTATACAATGAACACATCCATTGAAATATGCGTGCATTTTTGAACTGACCATCACATCCATCAGACCAAATCCAGTGTTGATCAATCTGTATGTTCCTACCCTTCAAATGATCATAGAACATGATGAAGCAATGACGTACATAGTGGAAGTCATGGCACCTACCATCACTTATGTAGAAGTGATATTCCTTTAGAATTTCTCTTTGCTCTTCACTACTATTCGGGCCATGCCTATATGTGATATGCACCATCAAGGAAACCTGCTCAGAGTGATAATACTAACTTTGGATCTCATTTTGAGGTTGCAGAGTGTAGTTCTCGGCAAAATCAACTATTGAAAGTATAGTTCCACGAGGAAATAAGTCTCTGCATATTCTAAACTTTTCATCCTGCCATCATGCCAAGTGGACATGCTGAACATATTGACGTGTCGTTTCAATAAATTCCTTGACGAAGACACTAACTTGTACCTGTTGACACAAAATGTTCTCAATATCAAGTTTTTTTGTAAGTAAGGAATGAAATGCAACTGTTCTGAACATAGTTTTATAGATACATGCATGTACTTGAGATGTCACCAATTGTATTTTTTTGCTTTCTTTCCCTGGGACTATTTCATAGCTGATATATTTGAAACTTTTCATGTCTGTAACCATATTCCCAAATTCATTTTCTCCAGTCTCGTGCATACATTGGCTCAATAATGCCATTCCAGCACAGTTGGAGCAAGTTCTATCCAAACAGGATTTTGCATAGTAAGTTTTCCCCTCAGGCCTATTGCACAGGATACTATGAATGAATTCTCTTGATGAGGTCGGCGGTATTGTCAAGGAGCAATCCTACACATGGTTAGTATGCAACACATGACGACTGTACAAAAATGTTTCATAGTAATATTCATATTCTACATGGTATCTATAACAACAAGTGTTACGAAGAGTATTTATTCTAACATACCAAGGCTTACATTTCTCAAAAGATCTTTGCCCCAAATTCAATTGTCTATGTTCAATCCTAAATTTCTCATATAGTTTTGTCTGTGTTATATCAAGAAAATGCTTAATATGTGGTTCACGGTCCTTTGAACCCCTTCTCAGTTTTAGTACATCCTTCCGGTTTGAAGAAGGCCTTGTGTGATCATGCCAAAAACTCTGCACTAGTCCCTTTACTACATCAACTAGCTTCATGTCACGATGTGGCAACCGACCAATAAAGGCCCAAAAATCTGTGTGGGAGGTTGTGTCGAGATGTTCTCTTCTAATAGAATACTTACGGAGGGTTTTTACTTTCAAATTAACTAGTTTAGATGTAGGCTTGAGTAAACGAAGGACCCTGGTGTTCTTATTTACAATTGCTTGTGACAACACACGACGAGCCGCATTGCGGTCCTTTGACTGTGTGTTCTTACCAATTTTACCAAAGGAATCTACTAAGCTTTTAACTATATGAGAACTTGGTCGAGAAGGTTTTATCATCTTTATCCCTAACGATTTCCTAACAATAGTGATGCTCCTAGATTTTAACAATGATAAAAATAATCTACATTTATCTCCATCACATTTCTCCTCAAAATATTTATTTAGTATCTGTTGAGTTTGATAAGCAATACTACGCTTAGATAGCGTACCTTCCATGGAATTGAGGAGTCCTTCATCAACTTGTATACGCTTCGGAGTTCTTCGACGTGTGCTTTCTAATGGAGGAAAGGGGGTTGGATTTCTATCTTCCAGTGCATCAACAATACACTCTGGCGTTTCAGTAGCAACTTGTTGTCCTTCACTGTCTTCCTGGTAGTTGGATGGTGGAAGTCCAACATCCTCATCAATGGTCCGGTTAATGTTTTCTTCTTCAATAGTAGGCTCCATGTCCAACGCCTCTTCAACAGTAGGCTCCATGTACACTGCCTCTTCATGAGCTTCGTCTTGAGATGGTAACTTATCACTTCGACTTGATGTGGGATTTGAAACATCCCCTAATGAGCACCTACGTTTTGCTTCTTAAATACTTCCATGGGGTGCTTGTTCAACAACTATTGTGGAAATTGAAGGTCCCTCTAGTGAATGCTTCCTTTTTTCTTGTATTGGATTAATAGGATGAACTGCTGTATCCTCTATAATTGGATTTGGATTAGTTTCCAAAGAAATCCTCTGATTCATCATGTCTATTCTTTTCTTTTCTTTCTCTTCTTCGATGAATTCTTGAGGTCTCTTCTTCCTTGATGATTTTCTTCCCCGGTTACGTACATTCCCCATCACGACAATGATCAATGTCAATATAGTTTGTTTTTGTTGCTCCTCAATTACGAGCTTCCAATCCTTTAACTTGCTTTATAACTATTGATCTGTCAATGTGTTTCAATCTTCCTTCTCAATTGTTTCCCATCAAAACAATAATGAATGGGAAAATTTACCTTTGCTTCTCTTGAATAATAAGCAAATGAAACTTATATCCACCATCACCATGAAATGACATTGAAGCTTGATATCTTATCATGTGTGCTCCTCAACCATGAAAGATGTCTTCAATGCTGCACCTGCATAACAAAAAGAATGCTGTAGAATGTGTAGATTGTGAGTATTATGGACAAACTCATGCCGTTGCTTTCAAAAATGCGCGCTAATTGGAGTTGCTCTCGGACAAAGACAATTCTGTGTTTTTTTTAACAGTCAAGAAATGCGCATGAGGTATATAAAGGCAAATCGCGCACGCGATTTGTGTGGCCAAAACGTGCACGTGATCCTGCTAAGTATAATCAATGAGGTGGGTGCATGGCTAAGTGATACCTAAGTATGTCTATAGGTGTGAGTTATGGAATCCCCACTAGGATTAAGGTTAAAGTTTTTGCATGCTTAAATCCCCAACTAATGTTAAGGTTTTGGATACTTTACCATGTTGGTGAAAGTCCACACCTAAGTATGTCTATAGGTGTGAGTAATGGAATCCTAGGTGATATCCATTATAAGGCCATGGTGGTAACCAAAATAGGTCAACTAGATAGAGACATAACTTCTATATACAAAATCTAATTGAGGTGATCAATGTTTGTAAAGTTTTGAACTCAATAGTATATATACTTTGTGTTTAGTTACACATGAATGATGATGATGTTCATGATTAAAAATTCCAACACATCTAAACTAAAATGGAGCTTCGTTGAGCAATCCAAAATTTAACTAAGCCTAGAAGCCACTAGGATTAAGGTTAAATTTTTTGCATGCTTAAATCCCCAACTAATGTTAAGGTTTTGGATACTTTACCATGTTGGTGAAAGTCCACACCTAAGTATGTCTATAGGTGTGAGTAATGGAATCCTAGGTGATATCCATTATAAGGCCATAGTGGTAACCAAAATAGGTGAACTAGATAGAGACATAACTTCTATATACAAAATCTAATTGAGGTGATCAATGTTTGTAAAGTTTTGAACTCAATAGTATATATACTTTGTGATTACTTACACATGAATGATGATGATGTTCATGATGTTGACGGTGATGATGATGACGATGGTGATGATGATGATGATGATGATGATGATGATGATGATGGTGAGGATGATGATGAGGATGCTCACATTGATGATGGTGGTGATGATGATGATGATGTTGATGATGATGAAGGTGATGAATGACGGTGATGTTCATGATGTTGATGGTGATGATGATGTGGATGATGATGATGATGTTCATGATGTCAATGGTGATGATGATGATGATGAATGACGGTGATGTTCATGATGTTGATGGTGATGATGATGAGGATGATGATGATGATGTTCACAATGTTAATGGTGATGATGATGATCATGTTGATGATGATGATCCTGATGATGGTGAAGGTGATGATGATGGTGAGGATGATGATGATGATGAAGATGAAGATGAAGATGATGAAGATGATGGTGATGGTGATGATGATGATCATGGTGATGATGGTGATAATGGTGATGTTGATGATGATCATGTTGATGATGATGATGATGATGATGGTGAAGGTGATGATGATGGTGAGGATGATGGTGATGATGAAGATGAAGATGAAGATGATGAAGATGATGTTGATGGTGATGATGATGAGGATGAGGATGAGGATGAGGATGAGGATGATCATGTTGTTGATGATGATGATGATGATGATGAGGATGATGAAGATGATGATGGGAATGGTGATGATGATGATGATGATGACGACGGTGATGATGATGATGATGATGATGATGATGAGGATGTTCACCTTGATGATGGTGGTGATGATGATCATGTTGATGATGATGATGATGATGACGATGAAGGTGATGATGATGATGGGGATGAGGATGATGATGATGATGTTCATGATGTTGATGGTGATGATGATGATGATGATGATGATGATGATGATGATGAATGACGGTGATGTTCATGATGTTGATGGTGATGATGATGAGGATGATGATGATGATGTTCACGATGCTAATGGTGATGATGATGATCGTGTTGTTGATGATGATGATGATGGTGAAGGTGATGATGATGGTGAGGATGATGCTGATGATGAAGATGAAGACGAAGATGATGAAGATGATGTTGATGGTGATGGTGATGACGATGGTGATTATGGTGATGTTGATGATGATCATGTTGATGATGATGATGATGATGATGGTGAAGGTGGTGATGATGGTGAGGATGATAACAATGATGAAGATGAAGATGAAGATGATTAAGATGATGTTGATGGTGATGATGATGATGATGATGATGATGATGGTGATGATGTTGATGGTGATGATGATGAGGATGAGGATGATCATGTTGATGGTGATGATGATGATGATGAGGACGATGAAGATGAGGATGGGAATGGTGATGATGATGATGATGATGATGATGATGATGGTGATGACGATGGTGATGATGATGATGATGAGGACGATGATGAGGATGTTCATGTTGATGATGGTGGTGATGATGATCATGTTGATGATGATGATGATGATGATGATGATGATGATGATGATGAAGGTGATGATGATGATGGGGATGATGATGATGATGATGATGTTCATGATGTTGATGGTGATGATGATGATGATGATGATGAATGACGGTGATGTTCATGATGTTGATGGTGATATTGTAATCACTTATCATGAATTATCCAAGGATGGATGAGTCTTTTTTTTTTTCTCCTTATAGAACAATCTTCTATAGTTTCAATTTCAGCCACAAAGGTGTTGGATTGAACTAAAATGGCTAATAAATTCTAGGAGTGTATAGAACTAAACATTTTAAGTTTTATTTCCCATTAGGAAATGTTACCTATTAAAGGTGGAGTCATCTAAAGGCATAGGAAAAATAGTTTATTCAATTCCTTTTATTTTTGTTTGCAAAAAGGGGTAGAAGTCTATAAGTTCGTCCTTACTGAGGAGGCACATGAATTGGGTTAAGTATAAACAATAGGTGGAATTAAGATGCTGAAATGAAGAAAGGAAAAACTAATTGATGAAATCGCCATCTCTTAAATGCTTCTTCAAAAAATAATATTACATAATGCTACCATGAACCCACGTCTTTAAATTCCAAATCAAATTAACACCACAAAATTGAAGTTCTAACGCTTTCAAGCAATTGGTACAGGTTAGTTAGTAACCTACATTTTTTGAATAGGCAATAGTCAATCATATCAATGACAACATTAATCATAGTAATGGCATATTATAAATCCATATGACATTTTTTTAATGTTCCTTCTAATAACTAATCAAACATAATCTAAGGGTTTGCATGGCTCTTTCAACCACGAATTGGCAAAGCAATATGAAAATGGAAACATTAATCATAGTAATGACAACATTATGAAGCCATATGACATTCTTTTAATGTTCCTTCTAATTAACTAATCAAACATAATCTAAGGGTTTGCATGGCTATTTCAATCAAGGAGTGGCAAAGCAATATGAAAAGAAAGAGAAAGGTATGGCCCTATCTATTACAATTGTTACCAGGAATGTCTTGGATTGAAAAACTTCACATTTGGAACACCTTTTAGTCTTTTAGGTGCTATTCGAACCAGAATAATTTCCCCTTTGGTTACAAAATGGCATGCCAAAAACAAATCTAATCATAAAAGGAAACAAATCCTATCATCAAGGCAAATTTGGTTACAAGGTGGCATGGCAAAAACAAATCCAATCATAAAGGAAAACAAATCCTATCATCAAGGCAAATTAAAAAGGTGGATAAGTTCTAATTTGTTTCATAAGTCAACAAATGTATGAATATGAATGTGATATAAAGTTTTAAAAACGTAATAACAACCTATTATGTTATGGTGTGCGGTGATAATTTTAAAGAGTGAACTTCTTCAAGATCCTTCTATAGTTTCCTTTCTAGAAGCCATTTAAGTATTTTGTTTATACTTGATTTTGGATTGAATAGCTTTCTAAATGTCTATCACTACTTTTATTTGTTTGGTAATGGATTTTGTAGGATCATATTTTTTTGCATTGAATAGCTTTCTAAATATGTTTATCGCTAATTTTATTTGTTTGGTAATGGATTTTGTAGGATCATATTTTATAGGGCATAGGTTATATTTCTTAACTTGCTTTGTTGAAATTTATTAACAATGTAAGGTGAAAAGATGTTAAAAGCAATAAGAGTAAAAATAAAGAAGATGAAATATCCATAATTACTACTATAGATCCATCTTAACTATGGCTCTACCAAGCACTGAGAGGGATCGAGTTTTTTTTGAGGTGTAAACTCATTTTAATTTACAAAAGTGTAAGTATCCCTAGTTGGGAGGGAAATGGCCAACATGCTTAAGTAATTTCAAAAAAGGGTAAATATCATTAGAAGAATGAGCCGAGTCACATTAATAATCATACAATCAAATAGTTTTCCAAAAATTACTTTACATGTCTTTCTTTAAAACTAATAGTGAATATGAAGAGTAGTTTATGAGTAAAATTATCCATATAAAATTTTAAATTAGAATTTGAAAAACATTTTATCATCAAATGAAGAAATCTAGATTTCGAGAGTAAATTGGATTTTGAAAAACATTTTACCATCAAATGAAAGATTTTAAACATTTATCCAAATGTTTTTGAAAAATGACTTGTTTTTCTCTAAAACTAAAAGTAAATATTTACATGTTAGGGTTAACCTTGACTCGGGAATGAGCAAGGCTGTAAGTGGTTTATGGCACATGGTTTTAGTGGCCATTGCTAGTGTATTTGCATTTAAAGAACCTTATAAATATGGTTGTAATATTTCATTTTAATTTGCCAAAGTGAGTAAAAGAGATATTATTATTTTGTAATTTAATTTTTTTTTATCACATATTGTATTTCTAGCATTATGTCTCCTTAAGTTAAATTTTAAATTGAAATTTGATATATAATTACATAAATGTGCTTTACAATTTAGCTAATTTAAAATTAAATTTTATATGTTCTCAGTTTAATTATTTTTTTTAACTACTCAACTCAATTGAATTTTAATACTAATATTTTACTCGTCAATTTGTAACATTGTGAGTATTTCCCTAATATGGTTGTATGTCTATATAAGTATATTATTTTATTTAATTTTTTTAATTATAACCCCACATGTTATAAGTTTTTTTTTTTCACTTTTTATTATATGTGCCAAGTGGAGACACATCTTGCCCATTTGAGCTGTAGAAAACGTCTCTTGATGCAATGATGACCAACCCATTTAAAGTAAAGAAGTCAATAAATATAAAAGTAGGTTTTCTTCTAACATTATGTCTCCTTAGGTTTCAAGTTAAAGAAATTTTAAATTGAAGTTTGATCATAAATGTGTTTTACAATTTAGCTAATTTAAAATTACATTCTATATGTGGTTTGTTTTAAATTTTTTTTTTTACTACTCAAGTTAATTGAATTTTATTACTACTTTTTTACTCATCACTTTGTAACATTGTGAATATTTTTTCTAATATGGTTGTATATTTATATGAGTATACTATTTTTTATTTTTTAAATTATGAGACGGCATATTATAAGTTTTTTTTTAAACTTTTTATCATATCTCCCACCTCACCCTTATGGATTGGACACGTAGCAAAAATAGCAAAGTAAATATTGGGAGATCTATCTTTGTATTTAATTTGCTCTGCTCTAGTGGAAAGAAAACATGGATGGAATGAACTTGGCTTAGGTTCTAAAATGCTCAACCTCTATAATGGTAGGTATCTTCTATTGATCATTATTGTCATTGGTGAGTGTTTGGTAAATCTTACTTTATCATAATTTTTTAATAATTTTTCATTTTGTTTTAATATTGTGTTTTTATTATTTGATTTTATTATTATTATTATTTCATAAATTAGAGGAACATGTTTCTTTCTCTTTATTTATATATATTTAGCTTATAGGTATATTGATATAGTGTTAGGTTAAGTTTGTGACAACATTTTCCTCATACACCTTGATACTTTAGCTAAAAAAAAATTACAATGACTTTTAATACTAGTAAAGATGTTATACATATAAAACCTTTACAACATTGTTTAAAATAACAATGCTTTTAAATACTATGTTACTAATTCTATAAAATAACATATATATAAATTAAACAAAGTTCACTGATTTGAAGAAATATTTAAGAATTCAATTTTTAAAAAAATTCTATTTTATTTAAAAAATATTAATTATAGGAAGAGGTTTATTGTACAAGTCAATAAAAGAGATGTATAACTCCTTGAGTGGTCATTTTAGAGTTGACAAGTATCTTTTATAAAAAATAATAAAATATTATTAAAAATAACATATCAATTCTTTATATATATAATTTATTTATTTTTTCTTGTCAATAAAGAAAGTAACAACCTACAAGGATACATACTAGAATGCAATTTCTTTCTAATTTGTCATCGTTTCCTATATATGGAGATGAAAGAATGCACTTTCTTAGATGGCGGTGCCACTATGTGTAATTCGGTGAGTCTGAAACTCGGACTCTAACCTGGATAATAATTCCATACGCTCTCTATATTTACTGTATGACTTCCATACAACATATATATCGTACAATTATAATTATCACGATGTATCACGATATAATTACAGGAACGGATGCCAGCAGTGGTGTGCTGGGCATAGTGTTTGGGCGATCAATACTCTACATGCAGAAGAGTATTTAATGCGACCGCGGTCGCACTGTCCGCTGTCGGATCGCTCTTTGGAACAGATCCGAAGGTGGACAGTGCGACCGCCATCGCATTAAATACTCTACTGCTTATAGTGTTTGTATGTATCACGATATAATTACAATTACAGGAACGGATGCCAGCAATGGTGTGGTGGGCATAGTGTTTATTGTGGTTGATAACGACTGAAATTAAACCCTAACTCGAATCCCCGTTACATTGTACTTCTGCGTTTCCATTTCTCTTCACCGTGTCACGAGCTTATGAAACTAATTACAGGCACGCATGCCAGGAATGGCTTGAACGACCTCGCATGCTGTTTGGTGTGATTGATAACGACGGCTATGAAACCCTAAACCTAATCCTCTTTACGTACTACCACTAGGTTTCCATTACACCCCTATTTAATATATGGAGGAGCAGTGTACTTTTACTTTATAAAAGCTTTCACAGCTCCATTTCTGTAACCATAAATGTTACCCCCAATGCCCTCTATCATTCATTTCCTATTTTATATTATGAAAGACGTAGTATGATGACCATTTAAAAGCTTTCACTACCCCATTTCTGAAATCCATGCTCCCATGGCGGTTTGTACCACGGACTTGTGCTATCCAGGTAAAATGCCGGAAATTTTATTGGTAGAATAAGTTGCCATTGTCTTGACTTACTCTTTATTTTTTGCTAAGATAGATTCTTGGTTTTCGAGGGGAACATGTTACAAAATTTTGCTGTAAAGAGCTATATTCAAGGAATGGGTAGAATTGAAAAAAATGAACTGTAAGTATCTCTTTCGGTCTATCTTTTCATGTTTCCTGTTGTTATTTAGAAAGAAGTGAATCAATTTTAAATTTTGCAGTCTTTGATATTTCTTCCGACAAAAGAGTTGTTCTTGGAAAGGTATCCTGGCCCTCTTGTTAATTCTGCAACTATTTTATGCTAATTATATATAAATGCAGGATTCTCCAGAAGAAGGCGGTCTTCGAAGTGAAGTCACTCCCCCACCTTTGTGTCACAAAGGCTATCTAGAGTTTTTCTAAATGTTATTATTGTATCTTAAACTGAATCATCAGTTTGTCAAAATCTATCATACCATGGGTTACTTCACATCTAAATGTTTTATTGTATCTTGCTGAATCAGCAGTTTGTCAAAATCTAATCTTTCTTTTCTATCCAAGAAATATGGTTAGTTTCTTGAAGCATACTAAGAATTTCAAGAAATTGTTTATAAACATAGCTATTTTAGTTTTTCTTATCTTTCAAGACCATAATGAAAATCAAGTTTTTTTAACAAATAGCCGAGAACAATTATTTTTTCCTTGTAGTTTTCTGTTAAAAATAAAATTAAAAAACTATATACCTGAATCAGCGGCTTGTAAACTTTTGATTTTACAAGGAAATTTAAGCACCTTTCATAAACTTTACACTTCTGAATTTGGATTCTCGTCGTTCTTTCAAAACAAAATAAGCCACCTTTCGAAACTATAGTATAGTCTTGTAGTCACGGTAACAATATTGTGCCGCTATATAGCCCATTGCGTGGGTCAGGTTTCATTAACAACCTATAGAGACAGGAGAAAATATTTAAAGTCAACCACATTTCGAAATTCCATACTAACTAAGCACTTTCTTGTTATGGGTCTCTGTTTACTGACCCTTTTCTAAAAGGAGGTTGACTATCTCTTAGGTTTTTTTTCTTCTAGTTGGTGAGTCCTTCTTCTTATTTATGTTTTAAAAGGAGGTTGACATTCTTTGAAAGTTTTTTTTTCTTTCTCCAAAGGAGGTTGATCTATATGAATTTCTAGGTATGAATATTTTATGGATTGGAATGTTTTCCTATTATTAACATTTTAAAGTTTGAGATCTCTTGTTTTGTTGTTTATGAATTGAAATATTTTATTTACTTGTTTAAATAATACTTGTGTGGGAAAAGTAAACACTTCATTAGTTTTAATTATTTCAAACTTCATTTAACAACATTTTGTCCCACACCTTAATGGTAGCCTATGGTGGATGGTCACTAAAATTTCCATAAGTCTTTTTTACAATTTCCATTGTCTACAGAAAATGGAATACCATATGCTTTTTTGGATCTATTAAGATAGTGATTTTGTAGATAAAAATTGGTTTCCACATTTCCAATTCCCAAGCTAATGAATCTCCATATTTTTTAGCATCTATATGGATAATGTCCAATGTCAAACTTACATTTATTCTAGCTGTTAGCATCACTAAAGTTTCTTTGAAAAATTCACCACCATCAATAGGTTAAAAATGTTCAAATTTAAATTTTATATTTTATAATTTCATTAATTGCAATTTATGTTCATGGGCTATCATCCTATAATAACGAAATGGGTGATGTCAACCATTTTAAAAATATTGTTTATGCCTAATACAATATTAGGTTGTGGGAGAAGTAGATTAACAAAACATTTAACCATTAACATTTCATTGGATGCAATTTAAACCATGAGTCAGTGAAAGATGGAGATCGAATGGCTTGGATAGTCATGGAGGATTCCATTGACAAGTTTATTTAATTTTGACACATTTCTCATGCTCTTTTGATTCGTTACTAGTCATGCTGATGAATGAGGGATTAATGTAGAATTCCTTAACTATTTTCTAATTCCTATGGGTAACTACGAATGATTTAATGATTAACCCATTCCATCTTTGTAGTTCCTCCTTTAAAAACCAAATTACATTTTGTGTAATTGAACATGAATGTTGGCACCAATGTTATACTTGAAAGGAATGTTCTATCGTCATCCAACATTGTCATCCACATTCTTATTTATCTTAACATAGGTGTTTGGACTACTCCCCCTATATTATATTAACCACTATCTACACCATATCCCAATTCAAGGTCAACATGGGCCCTATATGATGGCCTAATGCCTCATGCACAACCAATGAGTCTAGAAGGAAAATGATATGACATAAGGCCTTGACCTTTGACCCTAGACAATAGGTTATGCTATAAGATTATTGCAAGTGCACTACACCTTGATCGCTTGCTAATACTAACCTATGTAGGGTTGTTCAAGGTTCCTTAAATAACATATGAGCCCCAAATATATTTTATTGGGCATCATAGTATCAATAGTTTTAATAATAATCTTATTTCATCCTAATTGTAAGTTGTTTTGTGTTTTTGAAATGTAGGCATCAATTCAATCATATGTAGATATAAAGTACTCAATATTTATATCCTTGTGTCACTCTTAGCACAAATATTTATATCCCGATGCCACTCTTAGCCCGTTTGAATAAGCAGTATAGCAAGTTATCTATACTAAGAAATCCAACCTAGAAATTATCCAACTTCTTTTGTTGAAAGTGAAAGAAATATTTTTAAGAAGTGTATATTATGGGATATATCCATGTTATCTTTAGCTAACTCAGAAACAAGGTAACAGAAGGATTGAAAATATATGACCAATTCAAGTTATGTAAATGTTATTGAAAAATTACACATTAATATTATGTGGTAAATCCAACACTTCGTCACTTGAAGAAGTTACAAACTCAAGTCATGAGGAGGTATTATTAAACATGATGGTCTCTACCATACCTAATTTATGGAACAAATGAAAAAACAAATCTAGATAGAGGCTAGAGTTTTGTCAATGAAACATATTAATCACAGTCACATAAAGCTCTTATTAATAATTGCTAATTCATCTTTATAATACATCCCACTTGAAAAATTGTCTAATGAAACATATATTTATTTTAAATTATGAAAGTAATTTAAAAAATAATATTATAACAATTTAATTAAATGTAAATTATTATATTAAATAACTAATATAATTTATCTCTCACCCGTTCGTTTAATTAATAGATCTATATTAAAACCACAAATATAATTTATTTATTATGATTAAACCCATGGAAATAGCTTCATGTCTATGCTTAATTTATTATGTTCATTTCACATATGCAATATGTTCATTTCCCTTGCGCAATATTTTCTTGTCGGGCACGTGATTTGCAATACAATATTAAAATTGCAAATGCCCCACCTCCTATCCACTCTATTGAATCAGTTCTATGTGCATCGACATGCCAAGAGCCCACTGAAACCACGAATTTGGTGAGGCGAGTGTCGAGGAGAACCTTTATCCCATTAAGTGCTAGTTGTGGAGATCATTCTCCCACAATTTGTCTCCATTGATTTTCAAACAGAAGAGTTAACAATTAATCAATAATATGAACAACTAAGATTTGATGTTAATTCCTTGATTTTAAAGAATTTTTTATGTAACCTCCAAACATGGTTAACACAAACCCTTGACATCTTTTTCTCCATTATTTGTCAAGTTGGTTAACTATTTTGTATCGAGAGTTAATAACCCTAACTTTTGGTTTTGTGATAAAAAAACAATTTTTAACTTTATATTTAGTTTTCTCAACTAGACCCTTAGCAGCCACAATGCCATTTCACAACAACACAACATCCAAGATCCACTTGGCCTTTATTACTTTTCCTACAAAGGATACAGCCTCAACTTGTGTACCTTGCCCCACAAATACATAATATACCCACAAAAACAACACAACATTCCTATATGTGTTTCCTTCATATCATGGCAACATCTAGTGTTTTCTCTACATTTATAATATAATATTATGGCTTGTATCCCTTATCCAATCCATGGAAAAATCCTTTCTTGTCATAGTTTCTCACCATCCTGCTAGCTAATCTCACGGATTGGAATGAGATCTATGATTTAGAATCAATGATGATTGCACCTCGGTCCTTTACATTTGTGGAAAAAAACATCAAAATGTAAGAATCCCTTTTTAATTCCCTTAATTAGTGATGCTACCCTCTAGGATACATTACACATATATTTTTGTAGTGAAATCATCTTGGTTAATGGTTTATGAATATGATGAAAATAAATCATTGAGGTGTTCATCAAGTGGTTCACTCAACCTCAAATTATATATCTTGATGGGATACTAACTATTAAGTTCAACTCTAGTTTATTATCTTTTATTAAAGTTGACGTTGACATGCTTGAAAGCAATTGTTCAAAGTCATCCCTCCAAAATTCTTTATCAACTAAATGTGAATTTGACATCCACCATAATTTGTTCTCTAAATTTTGTCATGTTCCTCACACTCACAATGCACTCACTAGTCACAAATGCTCTAGGGCCTCATCCACAAAGACTTAAATTGAATAGTCCTTCTGCCACTAGCACTATGCAATGGTGTTCATTTCATCACATACACTCAAAAGTAAAATGGCATGCCCTCAATCATTCATAAATATTCCAAAAACTATAGTTAAGTCCTAATATAAATATGAATACACCAATATCAACCCTTATTGAGAATATGTATAATATACAACATTACATTTACACTAACATGTAAAACAATATCAATGTTCTAGTAGGTAAATCAAAGTTATTTTTTCAACGAACACATTGTCTCTCCATTGTACCATATTCCTCGTCGCTCTGCCCAATCACCTTCTTCCATGCTTCAGCGCACTCTATGATTTCCACATGTTTACCTTGTCCACTATTTATCCAATCGATTTGTAGTTGATAATGATGGAATTGCACATGTTTGTAGTCGACGGTGAAGGAACCATACTGGTTTGCATTTGATGGGACTGAGAGACATATGACAGGTTGTACAGGACTGATAGAAGAAAAAAATGTTGTACAAGACTAAATCAATATTAATATTCTACTAGTTTAGAATTCTATCCATACAAACAACAATAATCATGTAAGAAATAAGAGACAAGAGAACAATACATTAGATATGTGGTAAAACCCCAAATGGGAAACCATCCATGGGAAGGTTTAGTCTTGTTTATCTTTGAAAATCTCCATCTTAGAATACCTTTGCATCTTTAAATCATGTCATAATCATGTGTACAAATGACGTACACAACATCTGATGTGTGATTTTACAATATCTCCAAAAGGGTCTCCTTCACCGTTATTATATACAAAGAGGTATGGGATATTTACATCCCTATAAATCGTGTGGGATAAATAAGATTCCGCCTCTCTTAAATAGGAATGATTACAATAAATTTGATTACATGATGCATGTGGGATAACTATATTTTATAGTAGTATAATCATTTTATGTCTTGTAATGGTTTTTCATGAACAATACCACACAAGTAATCATTACATATTCTAATACTCCCTTTCAATGATGACTAGGAGAAAAAAATACAAATTAATGAACGTGGAATCACTCTAACATTCATCTTCATGACAACTTTCAGAATACTCCATAAGAGGTGAATAAGAACACACTTTGTTTCGTGAATGCGATGAAAATAACAATTGTTTCTTACTGAATCATGAAATTGCACTTGAACTAAGTTGTAAAATGGACCCTTGTATAATACCATAATAATGTATACAAACCTTTGTTGACCAATACAAAAATACATGGCAAGTAGACAGCCATTGCAACTTGTAATTGAATTGATAGCTGAAAGAAATTTGCAATAGACTACATCATGAGGAGCCTATATCTGCAGATTGAAATTGTTAAATTTTTTGTTGAGCTTTGACATTTAATATTTATATGTGGAATAATTGAGTACTTGAAATCAAATGAACATTCATACACATAATCACATATAACACATCATGTACCTTGTGTAAAACCCTCAAAACAATGAGCGAGAAAAACCTCAATAAATCTCTAAAGTATAACACTGATAGATAGCAGAGTATGTTTTTTACAATATTACATTTTTTAGCACCCTAGGTGCAATATAAGAGAGAATCAATAGCCCAAGTATTATCATAGAGAAAGAGAGAATAAATTTAGAAGGACGTTCTGAGTAACATGCCCAACATACAAGTCAATTCACACTATTTTCACTAGTGACTCTCAACCATTCTCCCTTTCAACAATGAAGAGTAAACCTTGCACATTGATTCATACTTTTTGCACTGGTAGGAAAACCATGCACACCAATTGACCATTTTTCCTTGGATTCTAGTAAACTAGATCACCATAATAATAATGTGACTCAACCAATGCGCACCTCTTTATTGTCTATCTTTATATTGAAATCAAACATTAAATGGAGGATAAATCATTCTATAAGATAACAAACTTAATTGTCATAACTTAAGTGTCGGCTTTTAACTAAAATGTTGTCTTTAGTTTAACTAAATTATTTCCATGCAAATCACTTTAGTTAACTAGATCTCATTAACAGTTCAGTTAACTCATTTAACTTAAGTATTACTTGATTACATCAATTAATTGAATACATTGAGTTCTCTTTATTTAACTAAATCTTGCATTGTTAATATCACTAATGTAAATACACTCAGTTCTCTTTATTTAACTCAAGCTTGCATTGTTAATATCGCTAAAGTGAATACACTAGGTTCTCTTCAAGAATGATTTTAAGGAACCATACTTATTTAAAAGTGTATAAATGTTGGCGAATATTACCAATTCTTAAAACGCCAACTATTAAATGATTGGCGATATTTTTCAAAAAATATTTTAATATCCAAGGATTTTATATCATTTATATAATAATTTGGTGATTTTTAGGGTGAAAAAATTTCACCCCATAAAAATTGGGCTAAACAGGGCTTCAAAAAATGTAAAGTGGCGAAATGTTTTTGGGAAAAAACATGGAAAAATAGCCCATTGGGCTAAATTTTTCCCCTAGAATTATCCCTAGTTCTCTTTATTGAACTAATGTCAACATGTGCAATTTTGAATACTCTTTTAACTAGAATCAATAATATGTGGAATTCAAATTCTCTATTTCTTTTTTCATGCTATCTCTTATTCCTCTATCTTATCTGCATGATCCATATGTGCCCACTTTTTATCTATCATACCAATTATACTTAGGATATTTGTCCATTGATGTGGTCATATCCTTATACTATTATTTCTAAGTGACCTTATGCTAAAGTAATTCGCCCTAGAAGTGACTAGTCTTTGAAGGAGACTTATAGATAAATCATGGTTAGTAGAATGTCACACATCAACATGCTTCAAATAGAAAAATAGTTCCTCTACACATGAGGATCCAATTTGGTAGACAAGTCCTTGACCTTGTCCAATAAGACTGTACGACATCATCATTTGACATAACAAAGCATTCACCTCAACACATGAGGATTAACCTTTTACAGAGAAGGATTTTTCATTCTTCAATTGAACCCATGAATTATATCCAAGTTCTTGAGTCCAACTCAGACTTCTTATTACCTCAACATGCGACGCCCAATCCTAGTTCACAAGATTGGCTTGGAGAATGAGTCCTGATATTGTAACTTTTAACTGTCCCTCTAAGTGAGGGAAGCATTCTCTTCCATTAAAATATTTTCTCGCAAGTACCTATACATTGTCATCGACATAGCATATCTTCTATCACCTGATCAATACCAATGTAACAAGGAAATTCTTTGGATCATGTCTTTGATAAAGTGATACTTCATCTCATATGGTTTTCAAAGAGAATAATGCACCTTTGTTTAATAAAGTGAGTGACTGCAGTTTCAAGATTCTCTCAAAACAACCTAGATAGTAGCTTCCTAAGCCACACAACTTCTCAATAGGTAGTACTAGTTGCAATATACTTTGATTCTGTAGCACTAGCCATAATGCAATTTGTTTTTGTAGTACTAGCAACAATACATTTTTTCTTCTGTAGTACTAGCCGCAATGTTACCAACCTAATTGGAATTTGAATAAGCAAGTAACTTTACCTCGCCACTGGAAGCATATATGAGTCCTTAAGAAAATGTATCTTGAAGGTACCTAAGAACATGCTTAATATCAATCCGTTGTCTATGTCTAAGTGCAAACATGATCTGACTCACAGTATAACACATAACATATGTACTATGTATCAAGTGCGTTAACGGACCCATGAGATAACTATTCTTGGTATAATTCCATTGGATTTGATCCATAATTTGACTCATGTAGTTTCCTGAAACTAGAAACCAACTGTGTGGTTATTGATTTACAATCCATCATGTGAAACCTTCACAACACATCAATTTTGTGGTTTCTTTGCAAAAGGAAAATATCATCTTTCCTTTTCCAAACTTCAATAACAAGAAAGTAGGACATAGGAATGGAGTATTCAAACTCAAAAGTGAGCTCTCCTTTGCACCAAAATATCTGTTGTTCCTCTCCAGTAAGGAACAAAACATCAACATAGAGAATCGATATTAGAGGATGATTTGGAAAATCGTTTCTCTCAGAGAATCTCAATATTTGAATATAGTTTTCAAACTTGAATACCAAGCCTATGAGATTGCTTAATCCCATACAAGGATTTCTTTAGTTTGTGTAAATGGGACTAATTCCCATGCATTACAAACTATTGAATTTTGTGGAACTTTGTAGATATTTTGAACTTTAATTATTTAATTGTGTACATATTGAAACTTGAATCATTAGAACATTTAATTACATAAAGCATTAAACCATAACATAACATATAGCTTGGTAAAACCATCAAAATAACAAGGATGAAAAACCAAACAAATATTCTCAGTATAATTATGATAGGTAGTAGAGAATGTATTTTACAATAGCAGATTGCTTTCAGAAGATTAGAGATCATAAAACACTCTTGGTGTAGATACAAAGCAATAGAGAAGAGATATCAATCAAATGAACTTTCCAATTAGTTTATTACAATAAATAACATGTCAAACCAGTTCTATGCAAGAAATAGTGAATCATTTTCTAAGGAATTTAGCCTCCCATGCAAACTATTACAGATTTCCTTCCTTGGATACTTGATGTGCACGTCGGTCTCTTCATCATGATAAATCAATGTGAAATTCCTTTTTTATTTTACATTAAATAAATCTTTACTAAATTTGGAGTGAACTCGCCTCTTAACTTATGTAGTGCCACTTAGTTAACAAGCTAGCTTAAGTGTCATGATTCAATAGGAGAAACTTTAGTGTCAAGGCTTAAGTGTCGTCTTTTCACTTAAGTGTCATATTTTAGTTTAACTAAAGTGTGATATTTTAGTTCAACTAATGTTTCATCATGAAAATCACTTTATCTAACTAATCCCTTTTAATTAACACTTTAGTTAACTATTCTTAACTGAAATCATGCTTACTGATTTTACTAAAGTGATCATTTAGTTCTGATTTTATTAACTCATTCGATATATTAATATTTTAATTCATTCTTTAATTGAAGCATTGATCGGGGAATACATTGTTATTTAATTGAATATTTATCAATTCGAGTTCACTTTAATCCACTAAAGTGTCTTCATGAGAAATTTCGATTTCTCTTGTTCTCTATGCATTTATCTTTATCTCCTATATTTTTATTGCATGGTCAATATGTTCTAACTTTTATTCTCTTTCAAATTGAATTATACTAAGAATATTTATTGGATTCTTTGATCATATTATATTACCCAGGACCAAATGGTCATGTGTTAAAGTAATTTACTCTAGAGATGGACAATCTCTAAAGGATATGTAATAGAAATCAGTGATCATGGTTAGTAATACATCACACAATGTTATATGCTTCAACATGAAAATATTTACCTCTATATGGGAGTTCCACCCCATGGGTATCTTTATACGGAAGGTCCACATCAAAATATTTACTAGTCACACAAGTCTGGGGCCTTTTCCAACAAGACTTTTCAACATCATCACTTTGATCAAATCATTTACCTCTATTTAGGAGGAATAATTTTTATATGGAAGGCTTAGTCATTCCTCATTCCAACTTAAGAATATATCCAACTTCTCTCCTCTATAAGGGAGGAACTATTCCTAGTTGCACAATATTGGATTGGAGAATGAATCGTGAATGTGTACATTTAATAGAAACCCCTTAGGTTTATCCTATAACTTCCCAAACATCATTCTTCATATTATATCATAATGGCATTTTTCATACTTGCTTCTTATCATCTTTGTTATAGGTGGAAGGATTTGAATCACTAATGTGACTCATCAGTGTAACATACCCTGATTAAATTTCATGTCTCTTTTTCTCTCTAAATGAGCCTAATGGTAGTTCATTCCTTTCTACATCTTTTATAATGTATTGACACAATGCATATCTTCTCTTAGTAGGAGGTTCATCGAATTGATATTTCAAACAGTTCTACTAGTTCTTGAGGAGATAATGAATCTTATGACTCTTATAGATTCTCCCTCTAAACATATGAATGGGGGAAATCACAATCTATATCCTCCATCATTATCCTCTTATCTTTTAGTACATCAATGACAACTAAAAAATTCTTCATATTTGATTCATCAATGAAAAACATTTTCTAGAGTCTTCTAGAATAACATGAGGGATTCTATTTTAATATTCTCATAGAATCTTTTGGATTCTTCTTTCCTTCAAATACAGGATCTATAACCATTTTGACTTCATATTTTTCATTTTTTTCTTTTGGTCATAGCATTTTGCTATAGACCAAATTTAGTCAAATGGTTAGCAAAATTGCATGATAACGAAATTCAGCCTTACAAATATTTCAATGCAATGGAAATAGTTCATAGAATCATGAAAACAATTTAACCAATGTTTCAGCACAACCTCTATCCATATCTCATGGAATGTTATGCAATATTATGTACTACTAAATCAATCATAACATGTACTACATGATCTTTACTATTCACGAATAAAAGAAAACGATAACATATGTTGATCGTGCTATAATATAGCATACACCCAAGTTCTAGGAATACAGATATACATATAATTGTAATGAAATATATTAAAAAAACATTCAAATATGATTTACAAGATCATTTGATAATAAAAATAAAAATACTTATCTTTTATTGTTTTGTGGGCTCCCACTCGATCACAACTTCTTTGTAGAGATAAATGGAGTCTTTAGATCTTGATATTCTTTCTTTATGTAATCTCATTGCATCTTAACTTGCAATTTTTTTCTCATGCAAGAGGTATTCAGTAATTTCATGGGTCAATGGAATATAGTGAATCACTACATGGATAATTTTTTATGTACCTTGAACTCATATATCCTCTCTTCATCCTTACTGTAAGAGAAAGGTTTTCTTCTTTGTTGGAAGTAGTCTTTTTTTTAATTTTTCCTTCCTCTTAGAGGGAATCATGCCACAATATATCAAAGTTAGGTTTTTCATCTCGACCATTTATATCAGCTAGGAATGTCTCTCGTGAAGGTGGAAGACCATAGGCAACATTCTAATTGAGATAATCCTCATCGACCGCTACTCCAATGCTTGTGAGTTGTTATCTTATATGAGAGATATTTGTGAAGAAGGAGGCCACTATCTTGTCCTTATCCATATTTAAATTCCAAAGGCGAGTTCTTCATTTCCCTCTTCTAACTCATATCCTTCTTCTCGTTGAGGTTTAACAAGGTATGAAAGCATTCCTTTGTCGTCTTCAATAGAATAATCAGTGACATCAAGTTTTCTTTCACTGAATCATAGATGATCCACTTGGATTTTACTTGTTTATTTTTTAAAGCAATGTGCCCTACATTTGATGTAGGATCTTCCATAATTTTGGATACATATCCATCTAAGAACATCTCTTTGAGGATGTTTAGGATGTTGGCCTTCCAAGTATTGAAATTCGAGATTCCTTCAAGTCGATTTTTGGTGTCACAGAGATTGAAGTCATTGATATTCAAGTACTATGATCAAATTCTCAATACCTACAGAGGATAAAGACTCCTTTCCAAAACTTAGCTCCTTCACACCCTAAACTATGATACAATGACAATTTTTTGGTTGAGCTCTAGTATTTAATCTTTAGATGCAGAATAATTGAGCACTCAAAATAAAATGAAAATTAATATGCATAACACAACATGTATGCTGGGGAAAACCCTCAAAAAAATGATGGAGAAAAACCACAACAGATATCCAAAGTATAATACTGATATATAGAAGAGAATGTCTTTTAAACTAGTATATTTCTTTAGGCACCCTAGGTGCAAGATAAGAGAAAATCAACACCCCAAGTGTTATCAAATAGAAATAGAGAACATAACAGGAAGGAATTTATTGACAATATTCCCAACATACAAGTCAATTCACACTATTTTCACTATTGACTCAGTCCTCTCCACCATTCACGCTTTAAACACTGAAGAGAAAATATTGCACTCCAATTCACACTTTTTGCACCGATAGGAAAACCCTACACACTTATTCTTCCTTATTCCTTGGGTGTTAGTAAAATGGATCACTATAATAATCATGCAACTCAACCAAGGCACATATCTTTATTAAATTTATTTATATTGAACTCAAACATTAGCTAGAGGATAAATCAATCAGTTAGATAGCTAATTCAAGTGTCGTAACTTAAGTGCCATATTTTAACTAAAGTTGTGTCTTTTATTTAACTAAAGTATTTCTATTCAAATCACTTTAGTTAACAGCATATTGTTAACACTTCAGTTAACTCATTTAACTGAATTCTTACTTTATTATATCATTGAAGTAAATGCACTGAGTTCTCTTTTTTTAACTGAATCTTGCATTCTTAATATCACTTAAGTGAATACACTAAGTTCTCTTTATTTAACTGAAGTCAAGAACATGTTCAATTCTCAATGAACTCTTTTAATTGGAATCAATAATATGTGTAATTCTAATTCTCTATTTTTCTATGCATGTTATCTCTTATATATCTATCTTTTTGGGTTGATCCATATGTGATTTCTTTTATATGTCATAACAATTATACTTAAGATATTTGTCCATTTATGTCATCATATGAATCTATTATTTGTGACAAGTGACCTTATGCTGAATTAATTCACTCTAGAGGTGATCAATCTCTATTGGACACTTAATAGCTATATCATGGTCAGTAGAATGGCACACATAAGATTTAATTAACAGGTAAAGCATTGCCTCTACACATGAGGATCCAATTTTGTACACAATCCCTTATAATTATCTAACAAGACTATATAACATCATCACTTTGACATATCAAATTATTCACCTCAACATATGAGGATTAACTTTTTACACAAAATTCTTAGTCACGCTTCAGTCCAACCCAAGGATTTAATCCAAGTTGTTGAATACAACATAGGATCCCTATTACCTCAACATATGAGGCCCGATCCTAGTGCATAATACTGGCTTGGAGAATGACGCGTGATATTGTAACTTTGACAAAAATGTTTCAACAAGAAAGTATTCAAAGAACCCTATTGAAGATTACATTGTGAATATGAATTGAATGGACTATTGATAGAAACATGTGCCCAAGGGAAACTCTTCACAATCAAGTTGAAAGATGGAAAAACAATAGTACTCATCACAAATACAATAACTAGAAATCTATCCATCAAAATGCTTCTAACACATAGTTTTCATAACCAAAGAACTCTAAAACATATTGCATTATAATTACAACACCCTAATGGTTTATCCATCAAAATTTTTAGATGATAGATAAACATCATGACATTACAATAGAAGATGGATGATTATTTCATTATTACTAGAATATGATGATATAATCAAGATTTAATTCTGCTACATTCTTTCTTAACATCAACCACCCCAGACAACAAACATATTCAACTTTGTTCTTGTCAATGATAAGTTGAAAATAAGAGCAGTTCATTAGTGTTTCCACAGGTAAGCATTTTTGAATTGGAATGGAACCGTGTGTATAATTGGAACTGGAGTAGATATGATAACTAGTATTTTAAAGAAAAAGAAATTAGGATTTACTTATCTCCACCAAATTCATTAAGAAGAATGATTGACTATGCAAAAAATAGAGTAGACCGAAAAAATAACAAAGGGGTGTATATAATCCCATACAACTGTGGAAAGGTATACATTGGCAAAATAGGTCACTCATTTCACACTAGATTGAAGGAACATAAGTTTGACATCATACATGGGAGAACAAATAAACCAGACCTTGCGGAACATTCACTTAACTATAAATGCCAAGTATGCATAGAGAATGAAAAAATCATTAGTAACATTGATGACTATACGAAGAGAAGGGTCTGTGAGGCCATTGAAATAGAAAAATATCCAAGTAACCTAATTTGTGACGATGGATGGAAGATAAGAAAATCATGGATGCTTGTGATAAACATAATACTAAAATGATAATTAATCCACTAAAATAAATTAAACCTTAAATCTGTGTAGCATTAATAACTATTAACTTAATCCCTAAATGCATGATCTCTATCAAATCTTAAATCTTTTTAATATTAATATCTTAATCCCTAATTCTAATCCTAATCGCAATATTAAATGGTAGGGTTTATTATGAAAATAATAAAAAAATAGTTTATTCCTTAGGTATTAATTTCAGATCTCTAAAAATAGTAAATAACCGACATAATCCAGTAAACATTAAACAAACTACTTATTAATGAATATTATTAGTTGCATTCAATAGAAGAAAATCAGTTAGATATCATCAACGTTTTTGGTATCTCTTCTTGATGATGGGATATGTTATTCATCCTGAAACGTCGATCCAAACAATTATACACAGGGTTACATTCCAATTCAATAAGAACAAGGCTAAAGCACTAGAGATTACCACAATAATATGATTAATATATGAAGGAATGATAGAATTAGGTTGTTCCACAATTCTTCACAAATATACCTGTCATAACCCCAAATTTTCACAAAAATATAAATTTTTAATCTAGCATAAAATGTCTAATGTTGCAGTTTGATAACTACTAGCGACTAGTGGAAAAATGAAATAGTTAACAAAAATAGTGATTAAATTCAAACACATACAAATTAATACCACTTTAAATTTGATATGTTATGAACTGCATTCAGTTGTCAAGTAGGTGAGAAGCTATGTTGTAAACTGGGGCTTACTTAGCAATTGCTAACTCAGCTGGATTTCTAAATTCTTACAAGTTCAGTAGGTAAATTTTTTAACAAGTAGGAGTTTCTCTTTGTGTTAAGTCAATAAGTACTTCTTAGCATAATAAAAATGCTAGAGCATAATTTGATTAATAAAAGAAAGGCTACGATGAGGTAAAGTACTTCCTTTTCTGTTTTGAATCTTATGACAGTATTTTAAGTTATTCATAAAGACAAATATCCTTAACATACGAATGTCTTTTACGAGCATGTCTTCTACTTAAGTTTTCATTTTTACTGTTATAAGCTAAGTTACTCACAAGTTCTACTAATGAGCATAGGGCTTATGATTTAACATAGAAACACGTTTACTGAAGCATAAAATTACTACAAATACTATGTATACTGTTCAAAGTACTGCTTTGTAAACATGAGTATAATTTTAAGACCTTCAAGAAAAAGTTTACAATTGATCATATAGGTATATTTTTAATTCAGCTCTTGTAATGAAAATTATCAGAATGTTTATTTAAATACATTGATAATCGTCTACTTGCACTACTAGCCATCAAGCTATAATTTCAACTTTTCTAAGTGTCACTATGTCACATGTGTTATTGTGATAAAATTTCATTACCATATCACTTAATAATAATACGAAGTATTTTTACCTTTAACTCTAGATAGTCTTACTACCTTGTAATTACAAAGTGTAATCTAAATATTAGTTTGATTTTTTTTTAAAGAGTTTGGTCCTTTATGGAAACCAAAAGATTACTAACTTCCAAGAAGTCTCCCAACTATAACACTGTCCTCTTATAGAAATTGTAAGAGTTATGCTTGTGTAGAAAATACTAGCTAACTTTTACTTACAAAAAAGCGAACCTAAGATATTGACCTTACTAGCTTTGATTTTACATAACACAAATTCAAACATAGCATTATTCATTTAATATAAAGTTTGTAAGAAGAATCATTAGGAGTGCTATTGACAAAGGTCAAAGGCATAACTCCAATATTGATCTTTCACTTATATACTTTTACTAATGATTGTTCTTAATGTTATCAAATGCAAATGATAATAATATATATACATTTCCACAATTGAATGATTATAGTGTTATCGAAAAGCAATGATAAGATATGATTTATTATAAGATCATACTATTAGTTGTAAAGAATAAATGACTTCACCGAAAGGTTGATTGCAATGTCAACCTAAATGACAATGATATGATGCTAAAACATTATCATCATGTTACCATATAAATAATTGGCAATAATTTTGTTTTCCCCGACAATGCAGGATAACTATATTGTTCGACCCACTGCTGACTAAAAATTTCCGTGGCACGTGGGAGAGACTCAACCATGCAATGGTCGATTTATAAACTCACAAGAAACCCTATTCTCTTCATTCTCCTTCGAGGGTTTGGCTCTGCACTATCTCGGTTTCTTCATGACCATGAGAAGCTCACTGGTTCATCAAATGGAAGACCTTAAGTGAGTTGTATAGTGCTATATCGTTGTGCATAGTTAAAGAATTCACAATTTGTAACATAGTTTCATTCTGGAAGTTTATGAACACCGTGAGAGTGGTTTTCTTATCTCTGTTAGTTGTCTAGAGAGTTGAGCATAGTGTTACCCTTGTCTTTGCTCATGGATTGGTCCTTCATTGGTGTAAAACTAAAATAAAAACCTCGCTACCTCTGTCACAGGTTTGGCATGGGGGTTTTGTATCTCTAATGTGCAATTCATCATTCTAGTTTGCTTACAAGTAAAGCTTTTTACCCTGTTATTATTATTAACTTCAATTTATAGTTTTGGTACTATAAATACAACATCTAACTAAATGCATTTGGTCATGTTAATGCAGCTTACAGTTCGGCTTCGAGCTTGGAAGAAACCTCTCCAACGCTGGTTGACTTCATGGCCAAAATGGGTAAGCCCCAGTTTAACATGGCATCTCGCTGTTTGCAATTGTTAATGGAAAGGAGTTACAGTTTGAAGTGAAGCGTGGCTTCGGTTCCTCCAATGTTTAGATGCTTAGTTTCAGTTATTACTTAGTTTTGTTGTTAAAACCCTTGCATGTTGTTGGGTAGCTCCGCCTTATAAGCCGTGACTTGTATTTAGTTTTTATTGACTTGTAAAATGGATTTCAACCTTACGGCTTGGTGATATTATACTATGGTTTTTAAAATAAAGTGGGTATCACATGTACTTATAGTTTTAAGTGATTCCTATTTCGATTACTCTATTTATTACAATTTAACTTGTAAATGATATTACTTTAAAAAGAAATAGGTTTTTTCTTCTTCACTATTAGTGAAGTGAATTTACTGTAAATGATATCTTTTTTAAGTAAATAATGTTATTGTGGATACTGTAGATCAGTCGTAAAGTAAAATTTATAAATTTATAATTATCAATTCACGATAGAATAACTAGGGTTTAATGGAAATGAAACCCTTGTATAAATGTACTCTTAATTTAAATATTACTTGGGCACTGTTCTAGTATGCTTTAGTTTCATTATTATAGGTGTATTGTTTTTCATTAACCTGCTAACTATATATTTATTTTACTTGTTTATAAAATATATTATTTTCAAATAAAGACTGTAAAGAGTCCAAGGCATGATTTATAGTGTTATTATTAAGTTTGTTTACCTAGTTATTAATGTAAATGGTTAAAAATTTAAATAGACTGATTTTTAAAAGGATAAAAATAATTGCTAGGGTTTTGACCCTGAAAATCTCCTTTCACAGGTTATAAGCATGTTTGTTTAAAATATTTAGCTCCTATGTATGCAATTCTTAGTTTTATTTCGTTTAATGTTTATATTTACATTTATTTAATTTAATGTTCTGTAATTTAGAATTATTCCAAACTCTAAAGGAAATAGGAAGTTGACTTGTAACTCTATTATTTTTCATAAATAAAGGAATTATAAACATAACCCTAAGTTGGTTTGTATAAAGTAATAGTTTAAGATTTAGTTAATAGTTTTGAAAGATAAACTATGTGGTTGTTGTGCCCCTACCCAACAGCCTTTAAAAAACATTATTTCATCAAACAAAATCGTATTTTATTTTTGATGAAATGTTTGAATTTCATATAACAAAACTAAAGAATTGACAGTTACTGAAATGGTGACCTTCCAGAAGCTACTGAAACATGAAAGTCAATGTTTTTAAAAGAAACCTTTGCGAACTATGGATTAGTTAACAAAATCACTACTTTGAAATTATTATTTCAAAGTGAATTTGCATTAAAAAATCAAGGGATAAGTGTTAATAATTTCTTATAAACTAATTTTTGAAATCTTATCCGAATATTTATAATTTGATTTTCATTATGTGATTATGTTATCATAAATATTGATAAGGTTTAAGGTTGGGCGTCTGATCAAAGTTCATTCAAATTATATTTTCAAGGTTTTTTGTTCAATATAAGAATTACGCATAACATAACGTTATTATTTTATCTTGATCTTTATGATGGTCCTCATATGTTATTTTTATTATTGCATGTAAAGGTCAAAGATAATGCTATGGGTTATGGGATTTGTTTTTCATGCTTTAAAGGAAGAAAACAGCCTTATAATGAAGAAGTTACATATTTGAAACAGAACGGCGATTGGGGCTTGGATTATTTTAACCTAAGTCTGTCACGATATGAAATTGCAATATCAAAATGCTTCATTCCGAGTTCAAAGCAGATCATTCCATTTGTCACAAAAGATGAATATCATCAAGACTTTGATGTGCGATAACTGAAAGGAAAATTTTAATTCTTGATTTGTTTTACCTTTCGAACAACCTCACATTTAGCATAACGTAATAATGATTTTTTGATGCATTTTTATGATTGGTTTAAAGGGGATGATTGATGCGTAAATGTTTATCCTTTCATATTTTCTTTTGTGAACAGGTAGCAAGAGAAGCCAACTCAGCAGTTTCCATAAAAGATGATAGTTACTCTGCGATTTCAAGTTGAAAATGAATTCTGCATAAGCTAGGTTATTTACCAAAGCAGTGAGTATGAAGCACATAGTCGCTTCTGATTTTGTTGCTTGAGAAAGAGTTGCCAGAACGTAAAAGAATATGAAATCAGTTGAAGAAGATTTGGTGCCTGAGACCATGGATTTGAACAAATTTCATGAAAACGATAGAAAGGGAGATTATTTCTATTTTCTGAATTCTATTCTTTTATTATTTTTACAAGTCTTTTCTCTTTTTATGTGAGCGATTGGATTATTTTTATAAAATAAGGAGCATATATTTATGATATCTTTTGAAGTTCAGGTTTACGCATGATCTCATGCCATATATCATGCAATACTGATTCTTTGGTTTTGATTTAGTTTGCTGTGATGATAATCTCTAATAAAATCAGGAGCAACAGTTTAATTTCCATAGAAATTGCCGGACGTAAAATTTCATTTTTAATCAATTATTAAAATCGCGTTCTCAACTGACATGCGATTTTGTGAGATTTATTGTGAGCAAATGGAGGCGAATCTTAAAAATATGGAACATGGGTTTTCTTCAGAACAGACCCATTTAGCTAAGCTCAGGTGGATTTCGCCAAAAAATGATGGATTTCAGGATATTTTTAGGGTTCTCTGAACGCGATTTTTGCAGTTGCGGCCGGCAACGAAATGGTTGTTTCCAGAAATTCGCCTGTGCTGAGCTTATTTTGTTTTGATTTCTTCTGATCATGGTTTATTTAAGCAGGGATGAATTTGATTGGAGAGGGGGGGATTGGACTGAGAGATTGCTCTCTCAGATCAAAACATTGTTGCCTGAATTATTCTGTAAATGTTCAACAGCATTGAAGAACTTCTTTTTCAAGGTTGGAAGATCAAATCAAGAGCTGGAGCTAGGGAAAGCAGACTATATGCTGTTAAAGATTAAGAGATTTCTCTCTTGAAAGCTTAGAAATACTGCTGCTAAGGGATCGATAGTTAATGGAAGGAAAAGACAAGACTGGGTTTGATTTATTTGTGACTTTGGACAGCTACCTGTTTGCAGCCTCAATCTTTTGAATTAGTGATACCTTAATATATGTTTATTGTTTGTATACATTGCATATACTCTTGGTATCTGTTAGTCCTGTTATTTCCTTTTTATAATTTATTTATATTTGTTAAAATTCTCTACAGAAGTTTACAAATAT
>LPNX010330784.1:65174-84656 GCA_001517045.1 Pseudotsuga menziesii
TCTCTAAGGATCTCGGTCTAGGTTGTTTCCCCCGTTGCGGGCTTAGTCAAATACGCCCGTCAACAGTGGTTAATAACTTGTTTATATAATTAGTTGTTATCTTCTATAATCTTTTATTTTATCAGTATACTATTACTATTTTATCACTTCCCTAGAAAATGATCAGCCCGAGTTGTATTCAATGGGAATTTTTATAAAGATTGCCTAGGTATTTTGGGTCAATTTTCATTATTTAAGCCACTTGCCCTGATTCCACCTTCTTGGGGAATCATGACCACAAATGTAGGGAGGTTTCCATCTGCAACAGTTGGAAGTGGTTTGAGGATGCTGCCACATGTCAGTTTGCTCTCCACCCAGTCTCCACCAATTTGACTAGTAAACACTCTTTTAATAGCTCTCCTAAGGTATTGTCTCCTCATTAATTTATTTATAATAAAATATTTAGAATTCACATTAAATATGCTTGACCCCACTGGGTCATCAATTACAACTTAGCATAAAATTTAACATATTGTTCCTCAAATCATATAAACTTATTTTTTTGCAAAATTGGGGCATGTGACAATACCCATATGGAAAAAGCAAAGTAAGAAGAAAGCTAATCTATGCAAAATAACTGCAAAGAGTAAGTCATATAAAAAACATAAGAAGATCATAATTACACAAGAAAAAGAAAATACATGACATGACATATGAAAGATACATGAGAATATGAAATTGATTTTACACGGCAAGGGTCTGGAACAACGTATAATTACACAAGATAAATAAAATACATGACATGACATATGAAATACACATTAGAATATGAAATTGCTTCTACACAACAAGAGTCAACAACAACATATAATGACTGATCATAATATGATACAAAGATAAAATATTGAGCAATATATGGTTCCATGTTATAAACATCACATTAATAGAAAAGTGAGACCATGTTAAAATATTGGGATCACTTATATATGTAACATATTTACATTAAAATATGGATCCTTAAGCATTGGTTAATTCTTAATATCACCATGAAAAGACTAGAGATCTACTCTCCTCAAAATGTTAAAACATTTTCCACAATAAGTTTAAAAACAAGCAAAGTAGGAACATGATAACCTCTACAAAGATGATTAATAAATTGAGAGAATAAACCCTAATGCAAAAGATAATATCCTAATGAAAAAAATTCTAACATAGCAGAGAATAAATTAGAAATTTAAAATAAAACAATATTACAATATTGGGTAAAAATAAAACAATGATATCACTTATAAATGAAACATATCTTCTATAAGTGACTAATCCTTAATCATTTGTTCTATCTTAATGTAAACATGAAATCACTATAGATCCATGCCCCTAAAAATGTCAAAACATTTTTCACGTAATAAGATTAGAGACAAGTTCAAATGCAACAATATAGCCTCTATAAATATGATGAATAAAATGAGAACATAAACTAATGGAAAAATACAAGATCATATTGAAAAAAAATTAATATAATAGATTTCTCACTGATACCAAATCCTAACAACCACTAACAATTAGATCTGGAGCTTTGTAGAGAGAGTCAAGAGAAAAAAAATCAAAATCAGTAAAAAAAAATCGAAAAAGACGTATTCATGATTTCACAGAAGATAGGGTGCCAATTTCTTGATGTATTTGCACCTAATCATACCATAGGTTTCCAATTAGTCGAAATTTGACTAAAACATGTAAAAAATTGGTAAAGGCTTAAATAGTTTCCATTCCTTAAGGAAATCTACAACAAAAACAAATCACATTCATGTT
Organism: Pseudotsuga menziesii; assembly: GCA_001517045.1. Taxonomy (NCBI): domain Eukaryota; kingdom Viridiplantae; phylum Streptophyta; class Pinopsida; order Pinales; family Pinaceae; genus Pseudotsuga; species Pseudotsuga menziesii. Next base: position 66,963 of record LPNX010330784.1, read on the forward strand.
GCAAAACAAATAGATCCTTGGAATAAAATTAGCATACAATAAATTTTAATCCGAATCTACTGAAATTATAAAGTGAACTTGAAGAAAATTTGCAAAATATTACAAAAAATGGTGAGGGTTAGGGTTTGAAAAAATCTTAAATATGTAAGAAAATGAGTAGATCTAAACTAACACTACTTGGGTTTGATATATTGGAGCCCAAATCTACAAAATAAGGAGGATCCATGTCACATACCCATTTAAACTTTTCAAAAATGCAGTCATATTTTTTTCCTTCAACACTTTATCACACATCATCACAATGGTATTGGATACACATTCCACATAAGCATTAGTAACTTTTAATGGTCACAGAAACTAGTACTTAGCATAGTAAATACACTAATATAGACATAATATACATAGAATTTGATCACATAATCTAACCATTAACATTGACTCTTTAAAGTCATCAAGCCATAAGCATTGCTATTATGGAAGCCAAGACTCACCAATCATAGCTCATAGGACTATCATGTCATGTTTAATCAAGATATACTATGCCACATAATACCATTCATTTATCTATTATTCCTTTGCACCATAAGGATGACCATCAATCATTATTACCAAATTAAACGCTAAACTAACAAGACACATAAGCATTATTTACATGATCATAAGAGTGTATGCATATGCTTCATAAATTCATAAGCACAAATTACTTAACCATATGCATGGACATAACTTACATAGACAACATATTTGTCCCAAGTACATCATAACAATATAGTAAAATGGCAATATATACATAATAGAGAATTATACCAACACATATTGTCTTGTTGTTAACAAGCTTGGAAAGATGAACATCATTAAGAACAACATGTTCATCACATCAAGGTTGTTTGGCATACAAAGATCAAAACTTAGGAATACTTGAATCATTAAGGGATACTTGGTGTACAAGTTCAAAGTTCCACTCAACTGTAGGCACTCATCTTACATATACTCTTTCTATTCTGAGGCCATCGCAAAGTTCGGAAATTGTTCCACTAGTAAAAGGGGAAAATAGAAATCCTCTCCAAGACTTATCCACAACAATTCGAGACCAAGTCCATAACCATTGCAGTCTAAGAGACTCAAGGATTTAGTTATCCTTGATCATTCATGGGTAAATTACTTAGGCATACTCAATCATCCATAAGTAGGATAAGGGATCCATCCCTTTCAAACCAACATATCATGTAAACATATGGGTTAAGCCATGGATAAATTCAATTCATTAAATTTTAGGAATCAATAGCATACTTTACGTCGTAGGGTTCAAGCTCTTATCTCATGCAAGGACCTAACTATAATGCAACATAATACACATAAGGATTGTGCCGTAGAACCTTGTCCCAATAACATTGTTGAGAGTATATCATCGGGAGTCATTCCCATGAGACTTGTGTTGTACCAAGTCTAGAATCTATGTCGTATTAGATTCATATATTCTCCATTGAAATTATGTTGTATTAATCTAGGACATTGTCCTATTTTGGAGAGATGCTTGTACTAGGATCTTACAAAAATTTTCTTTCTAGTTTTCCGCAGGTATTCAGTTCTCTCACCAGAAGTGCAACAACAGAGAAATAAGATAGTAACCTTGAATTCCTTCAATTATCATGAATTTAAATCCAATATTCATATACTATTGTGCATCAAGTGTCTCTACATAGTTACTATGGCCTTAAAAATCGATCCAAATGTAGTTGTTCAGAAAGCAAGGTGGCATAACAAGAAGGACGACACTTATGGATTCCTTTGTCTCTCTCTCTCTAGAAATTATTTTCCATATTTATGTCTTGAAATTCCCTAATCAAGTGTGGATGAAAATTGAATCCCTCTTCGGAAAGCAATATGATCTTAGAGGACATCAAATGGAGAATGAGTTGATCTCATTGAGACCAAGTGAATTCAAAACCATTGAGCAATTCATCGCCAAGTTTATGTCACTGGTGATTTTTATCAAGCAATGTGGGATTGAGAATAAAGAAGAGCAGTTAATCCTCTCCATTCTATTGAAGGTGGGTCCGTAATACTCAGTTTTTGTGTAAACGTCTTATGCTACTAAGCTTGCAATTCAAAATTTCAGGATGACATCCCTTGGCGCATTCATAGATTCTCTCACTCAAGAGAAATTCAAACTGATTCAAATGGGGACTCTAAAAACTCAAACAATCATGTGATTGCTTCTATTGTAAGCAATAATATCAATTCCAAAGGAAATATAAAAGTGAAGGAGAAAAATACAGAGTTAGACTCCAAAGATGAAGTTTCTCACTCTATTGATGAAGGCTCAGATTCCAAGAAGAAAACAAAAATAATGGAAGATAAAAGTGTACCTATTGAAGAAAACCTTCTCACAATGAAAATTATCTCTTTAATAATAAAATGGACATCATGAGTTGGTTTCTTGAAATGAACAACATTGGTTTTCAGAATTTACAAGAAGGGAAATTATGTTGATCCCAAGGGGCACTATAACACTATGCAATTCAAAGGTAATGATTTTCATGGTTTGGTTGATAGAATAAAGTATTCTTATGATGTATTTGATATTTATACTCATTTTTATATATCATAATCATAAATATATTTTCCTCCACTTGAAAAAATACATATCAGCCTTCCAGAGCCATCTCCTCTCAATAAAAGTTTTTTACCACTAGTTTTTTACTTGTTTTGATCCAAATACATTCATATTATTCTAGTTATGATTTAAAGGATTATTTTTAGGCTGATATGCAATTTATGACACCTCTGTCCCATCCATTTGATACTAAGAAGACCCTACAACTCCCAAATTCTAGAGTTAGTAAACTAGACAATTTCATGATTTCCTATACTGTATTACTAGTGAAAGTTGTTATCATGTCTTTGTTTTTTGTCATTCGTTGGTTTTCCTTATCATTTTCTATATCTGGGATTCTGTTAAAAATAGCTGGTTATGATTTAATATTTATTAGGTCAAATTTTAGATCCTTATGCTCACCATATTTGCCCAATTGTCAATGTAGACTAGTTGCACCTAGTTTTCCTACTCTGACTCAACTAGATTTTGGAGCCACTATACCTTGGTTTCTTGCTGATTCATATGAAATAAATTCTGATATATTAAAGCCTCTTAATATATATTACATAATTATAAAGGTTTCACATATTTTTTGAAAGAAGGTTCATGATCGTGTTCACATGATTATGCAGCTACACTAGAAATTGTGCCTACCGATTTCATTGATGTTCTTTCGTTTGGAGATGATTACATGAATATATTTTCCATATTTGATTTTATTTTCATATATAATATTTTATTTTGTAACATTAAGAAGCATTCATATAATTCTCCGTCATCACCAGAAGATGAGCTCGAAGGGGCTTCTCCTCATGCTTTTTGTCTACACAACATTGAAAAACCAATACATGATCAAGGCATCTACAACAACTCTACAAATATTTTCACCAGGAAGCAATACATCTAGATTATTCAAGTGAATAAAAAGAAAGAGTGAAGATATTGATTTAAATTATGTGCCATGCCCATTTTCTAGGAAGGATTTTCCCCATGTAGTTTTTCCTTTTTCCTCATTTTCCATGGACAAATAAATTTTTCATTTAGATTGTAATGGGTAACTTCAGTCTTAGTTATCATGTCCTAGGTAGCCCAAATTTAGGATTAAACGAGGGTGTTAGAATTATTATTAATCCTCATTTTTTCTCCTTTGTCTACATAAATTAAATTTGATTAATTCCCCTAGCTTATGAGGTCTCATCACTTCACTAATGGATGGGGGATATGACTAGTGCACATTTTTCACTTACTGCACCTATCTGCATGCATTTTGGAGCTCCAATGATCAATTTATATTTTAAAGGAACTCACTCGGAGTGCCACCAGCAGTGTCCAGTGGTTGACTCTAGTAGCCTGCCTCTCGTTATCCTCAGTTGTACTATGATCCCCATCAATTAGATCACTTCCAATGCCTCTAGCACCAGTTTGCATGATTCAAGGGAATATAGGTGCATTTGTTCACCTACCCCTTCATTTAACTGATTTTAACTGTTTATTAACTATTTTAGTGATCTTGAGTTGCACTAGTTAGATCTAGTGGTGATTTTCCCACTCCTAGTTAGCTCTAGAGTTAGTCTATGTTGGTAGATTCAACTACCTGTGTAGGTATTCAAATTATTCTTTGATGCATTATTACATATTCACCCATTATATATATGCATTATTCTCTTATTTTCTCTTGTGTAATCTATGTGAAGACCATTTTTGTCCTAAGATCTACTTGTCAAAATATTATACAAGTCACACATAGTTGTGGTGGTCAATATAAATATTTTGGCCATACAATTTGATTCCTATAAGACATTTCCAATATTTCCACATCCCTTCCCATTTAATATCATACCTTGGCATCCTTGTTGTTTGCAAAAGAAACCCTACAAACAAACCATATGAATTGTTTGTTATTTGAACACATGTTCTTGTTGCTCTTGAATAAAAAATGGATAATGATTCATACTAGAAGGATGTTGACGTTAACCAAATTACATTAGATTTTTTGCCTCTTGTTTCAATAGACATTTCATCTTTTATTTTCCATGTCAATAGCCATGAGACATTTCATCAACAAATATCATCCTCTATAGTGCAACCACCAAATTAGCTTGAACCCTCTGAATTAGAATCCTCCTCCTTTATTTCAATACAAAGAAATTCTAGAACCATGATTAATGAAATTAGATGCTTCTTACATGTACCAGATATCCCACTACCTCCTTCCATTGATTTCCCCCCTATCGGCATCTCCCCTATCAATGAGTACAACACAGGAGGCCTTCTTTCAATGGCATTTCCAACCTTGTTTCCCACAAGTGTTGCAATGTTTAAACAACCATGCATTCATCAAGTTCATATGCAAAAATATGCACTTCACCTCATTCACTATCATGACAATAGAATTGGCTAGCATCCTCATTTCTGCTACTACATATACAATCTCATTATCAAGCATTGAATTTATTGTACTGCTTATATTTTCTTCAAGTGTAACCTTGAAGATACACTCCCTACCATAATAATTCATCTTGTTAACCAATTCCAAGATCTTCTTGATGAATTTTTTTTTAAAGGGCCGTATGATTTGGATCTACATTGCATGGAACATGTTCGTAGTGGAACAAAAGTAGATCTCAACTCACAAATATAATCAATCAACAAGGTACACCAACGTTCTTCTTCACCCTTAGTGTAACTGACACAAAATGGTCGAATTTGCATGCTCTAATGCCTTCCCAATTCCCTGGCAGTTCATTACAACAACAACAATGGAACATTCACAACATAATATCCAATCCACTTATTAGATAACAATACATGCATAATAGATTCAAAATAATACTTGAAGAGGTGCTTCAGAAAGGGCTTCATATAACTGATTATTGGTCCAGGTATTTTAGTATATCCTCATTCTTATCCTTCTCTTCATGTTTGTCACTTTAAAATATTTGTTTATAAAGTATTCATTTTTCTCCCATGTAGGTATGAATGGAAACATAGGCGATCCACGCACATTCATGGTTTTGTTTGGTTAGCAGATGCACCAAATATGGACACATTGAACTCGAAAGATGTTCTTGTAGTTGAAGTTGCAAAACATTATTTAGACCCATATGTTATAGCCTGTAATCCTCATACCGATCACTTTTCCACTTTTGGGTTACATCATTATGCTACAAATGATCCATGCATTCTTGCATCAAACTACTTGGTTGACTATGAAGAACATAGAAATTGTGTTCAAAGACACACAAAATGTTTAGAATCAACTTGCCTTTGTAAAAAAACAACATCTCTTAAATGTCATTATGGTTTCCCATTTGATCTACGAGCTACGTCTTCCTTCTCCATTAATGGAAATGGACATAAAACCTACCATCCTTCAATAAATAATTCCCTTATAAATATTCACACTGAACCATTCTTTCAATATGGAGGGGAAACATTGATTTCCAACATGTTCTTTCTTGGCATGTTGTCCTCAAATAAATTTCAAAGTATGCATCAAAAGTAGAGCCAAAATCAGAAATCTACCATGTTATTCTCTCTCGACTTGCACATGCATCACTAAGCGATGTCCATGTTCATCAACCTATCATGTGATTCCTTGGACAAACAGTTGTAGAACAAGAAATCAACGCACAAGAGACTTGCCACGTGCTCCAAAAACTCCCTCTTGTGTTTTCCATCCATTCTTTTTTATCCTTAATGCAAGCCAAAGTGTTTTCCATCATGTCTGTGATGACACAACTAACATACCTTCATCACCCACTCCCCCCCCCCCCCCCCCCCACCTCCCCCCTTCATTTTTCCATACATGCATAAGCTCCCTGCTCTTGAACATCTAACCCTACTTGAAGCTACTTATTATTGGTCTTTCTCGCATAATAGAAAATAAATCCATGGAAATCAAACCTGTGTCACATTATTGTTCGAGTATTTCTGCAATTTATTTTCATTCCTCCCTTTGACTCTTCAACTTTTGAATCGTTTTGTTGGAGTGAACTTCTTTTATACAAAATTTTTTGTTACCTCCCCAAGGATTTTGGAACCACAAGTTATAATATTATTTCTCATTGGCATCACATTAAAGACATGCATCTTGTATGGCATGTTGAATGCATACCAGAAGATCCTTATACACCTCCATCATATGATTCAACCTCTAATCCAATTCCCTTTCCCTTGCCCCATACCATGGTTTAATGGGAACTTCTCTCTCGGATGTGTCCAGGAAACAACATCCATATTGATGACCTTGAAATGCTTAGACATCATGATTTTGAAAAAAATCACAATTGGATGCATAACAATATACCTACACATTTTCATGAAACATCCATATCATTCATTGGCTTTATTCGCTTATCCTTCCAACTAAACGAAGACACCTCTTAGTTGTCGAATTCACTTGATTCCTTTTCTTCCCCACAACACATGTCCTTTGATCTTGTGATTTCCCACTTTAGAAACACTACATCTACCTAGCCACTCAAATCGGCCATTCAAGGTAGTACAGGAACTGGGAAATCTTACCTCATTTCTTGCTTGAAATTTTCACTCCAAATAGCATCTGGACAATATCCCTCCCTGTTGCTTCTCCTAACTCCACCTGGTGTTGTTGTCTTTAATACTAATGCACTTACGATACATTATGCTCTTCTAAAACCCATTTTTGAAATGCACCCCCTTGAAGGCCAATTGCTTTCAAACTTTTAAGAAGAAATCCTTCATATTTGATATATTCTCATTGATGAATTGAGATTTATTGGCCCTAAACTGTTAACTCAAATTTATGCGCATTTACGTGAAGCTTTTCCCTCTCAATGTATAGTCCCATTTGGTGGTTGTTCGATCATCCTTCTTGGTGACTTTGAGCAATTTCCTTTTGTAAAGGAGATTCCCATGTATGCAGGTGCATTCCTTGGGAATCCTCTCTGGCATGCATTTGATACTTTTGTCATGCTCAAAACCATTTTTCACCAACAAGGAGATATCCCTTCTCAAATTTCCTTTCGCCAACTCTTATTGAACCTTAGAAATGTAACACCAACTCTTGAATACTGAGGAATATTAATGATAAGAACAACCTTATCACTTTCACATGCATAAAAAATTTCATTTTAACATTTTACCCACTTGTATGCCGCTAATAGCTCTATTGCACTGCACAACAAACACATGATCAAACACATTAACATGATAATTTCACATTTCTTTGCAAAAAAAAGGAATAAACATCTCCAAAAATCCCTAGATGATGAACAATTGACCTGAAAGGTCCTTCTTGTTATTGACCAACAAGTCATGTTAACTGCTAATTTATTGTTTGGAGCAGCCTTGGTTAATGGATTGATAGAAAAAATCATTGATATTTTCTAGAAATCCAACAATCAACCTCCTACCTTACAATCCTTTGCTGTCATCGAATTCCTCCACTACAAAGGACCCCCATGGGATTCTTCTAATCCAACTTATGTTCCCATCTCTCCCACAACAACAACATCACGTATGAAACTACCACTTCATATGCCATGGGGTTTAACAATTCATAAATCACAATGTATGACTCTACAAAATGCAACAATAGATATTGGAAACAATGACATGAAAGGTCTTACATTCACTATAATATCAAGAGTTAAATCTCTTTCAGTCCTTCACATATCTCCAAGTTTCTCTTTTTCTAGATACTCTCGAATGCAAGACAATCCATATGTCCAGCGTAGGAAACAAGAGGAAACTTTACTTGGTTCAAAGTCTTTACAACTACATTCTCCTTGAATATTTTATTTATTTTCTCTAAGGATGTAGTATTTTTCCTTTAAATATATACTTCCCATCAAAATGGTTTTTTGATTGTTAACACTTATGTTGTTCCCATTATTGAACGAATTGCTACAATAGCAAAAAAATAGAATTTGTTTATTCTTGAGATGTATCATTTACTCATATGTTTCACTATTTATTGGTTCAATTCAACATAGCAATTAACCACTTTATCACATTTTCCTTTGTTAGTGCCAAGTTGAAAATTGCTTTCATCTATTTTAATGTGTTACTTCTTAGTGTTTCAACATGTCCATTTTGTATTACCTATATATGTTTCATTACTCTAAAAACTAATTTATTGTTTTCAAACAAGGGAAATTGGTATACACTCTACTTTATTCATGCTTGCAACATGCAAAATCTGCAACGTCTTCATATCTATTTTTTTCTTCGGTTGTCAAATAGATTTCACTATGCCATTTTTTAGTACATTTCCATATTACTATCAACAAATTAAGGAAAAAAGGGGAGTATTACAAGATAAAGATAGTTACCTCAAATCATCGTCTCTTCTTCCAATTAATTACATGTGGCAAATGATTCAGGTGCTCCTTAAATTGAAATACCTTCCCCAACGTGTTCAGTTTCCTTCCTGCAAAACAAAGCTAGAATTACCATAATTGAGCAAAATTTCATACTACTATCAACAAATAAACAACAAATGCAATGCAACAGATGGGAACGAACTTTGAACAATTTTATTTGCTTCTAACTAGTTGCATATTCCCAACCATAAAGTTTCTCTCTATATTGCAGAAACTTCTTCAATGTTTTATGCATATACATGAAAGAGATATATTCACGTATATACGACAAGATTTGGTGCTACGACATCCATATCTTGGTCCTTCAATCTCTTGTACTTGGTGTTTTTGCTGCCATCACTCAACATGTATATATGATTGACCTATTATTTCCTTGTTGATTTTAGTATTCTAGACACTCACCTACTTTGTTTTGGGTTTTTTTCTAGCAACTTATACTCTTCCGCTATGTATATGTCATTTCCCCCATTCAGATCCCTTTACAACTTATTTGAACCATTTATATACTTACTATAAACTTCTTAGTTCAAATTTGTTTTGTTGCACTTTTACTTTTCTTGCTAGATATTTACCTGCACTTATCTATTACATATGTTTATTATTTATTCAGCTTCAAAATGCGCATTTAAAAATGTTGCCACAATGTGTTTTTTTTACTGTTATTTCATAGCTCAAAAAAAATAATGCTTACTTTTATTTAGATTTTCAATTGTTTATTCTTATTTGCAATAATCATATGTGGTTAATGGTTTATAGCTCATTTGTTTTTCCATGTTCAGTTCTATACTTCCCTTTGAATTAATCAAATGTGTTTAATGGTATATGGATATAAAGGGTTTCTCTTATGTGCTTGAATAATAAAAGACATGCTTACATCTATTGCTATCTTTAATTATTTCTTTAAATTTGCAATTGTAAAATATATATGTTGTTTCATGACTATAACAAAAAAAAGTTGTACAGAAGAAAGAATGGGAAGAAGCAATGATGGAAGAATACCAGTCAATAATGAAGAATGATGTGTGAGATATAGTTCCCAAACCAGAGGGCAAGAGTGTGGTATCTTCCAATTGGATTTACAAGAAAAAAACATGTAGCTAATGGAAGTATAGAGAAATAGAAGGAAATATTTATGCCTAGAGGTTTCTCTCAGAAAGAGGTAACTAATTATGAAGAAACATTTGCACGAGTAGCATGGTATACTTTGATCAGAGCTATCATGACACTTGCATCCATGATGAAGTGGGACTTATACTAGATGGATGTAAAGACATCCTTCCTGAATGGGGTGATTGAGGAAGAAGTACATATAGAACATCCTCAAGGAACCCATGTATGCAAGTTGAAGAAAGCCTTGTACAACCTGAAGAAATATCCTAGAGCTTGGGATGGAAGGATAAATAGTTTCCTGACGAGCTTGGACTTTACCATGACTAAAACCAGTCCTAAACTTTACTTCAATATTATATAAGATGAACCTATGATACTATTACTATATGTTGATGACCTATTTCTGACAGGGAATGAGAAATAGATTGTAGAATGAAAGAATACGATTGCTAAAGAATTTGAGATGAAAGACCTTGGATTAATGCACTATTTTCTAGGTCTGGAAGTGTGAAAAAGTTCAGAAGGAATCTTTCTGAATCAGAGAAAGTATGCAGTAGAAATTTTCAAAAGATTTGATATGCTGGAATGTAAAGCCATGGCCACACCCACGGATACCAACCTGAATTTTCTAGCTGATGAATCATGAGAGTTGGTGGATGTGACTCAATACACAAAGATTATTGGGTCGTTGATGTATCTAACAAATACCAAATTAGCCGTTTGTTTTGCTATGAACACCATGAGTCAGTATCTAGTTCAACTTAGATGTGTTTTATTGGTAGCTGCAAAATATGTGATGCGATATATGAAAAGAACTATAGAATTTGGTGTATACTATGATGGATACCATGACTACAGATTGTGTGTCTATACAGATGCAGATTGGGCTGGAAGTGTCTCAAAAATAAGAAGCACATCAAGAGGATGTTATTTTATGGGGTCTGCTATGATTTCATGGTTTATAAGGAAATAGTCTAGTGTTTCTCTTACCACGGGTGAAGAAGAATATATAGCAGCTTGCTCTGCTAGTTGTGAATCCATATGGATTTGAAAGCTAATGTCAGGTCTACTTAACCTGGAGTTGGATACCATAGTGATTCTATGTGAGAACTAGAGTTGTATAAAGATGACAGAGAACCCATTGTTCCATGATAAGTCAAATCACATATAAATACGGTATTTCTACATTCGATATATGATACATAAGGGAGCCATAAAGCTCTAGTATGTGAGTACTAATGAACAAGTTGTTGATGTGCTGATGAAGCCTCTATCTCGAATAAAGTTAGAATGTTTTCGAGACAAGATTGTTGTTGTTCGATAATACCTTCCTCGAAAGGGGGAGCAATGATGTTGCAGTGGGATTAAATCATCCCTAGACACCTGTCTTAAAGTGATCTGTAGACTTCTATCTCCTAGAAAGAAGAAGGATTGTATCATCCCTTGACACTTGTCTGAAAGTGATTCCAAGACTTCGGTTTTTGAGAATGTTGTAGGATTGCATAATCCTTGGACTTAAGTCCTAAAGTGATAACAAGTGATTATCCTGTAATTGTATCTGGTGAATTCGGTCATCAAGAATGTGGTAGGATTCAATCAAACTTGGATTTAAGTCCTAATGTGATAGGGAGTGATTATCCTGTAATTTTATCTGGTGACTTCGGTCTTTGAAAATGTGGTAGGATTGCATCATCCTTGGGCTTTAGTCCTAAATTGTTAGGGAGTGATTATCCCGTAATAGTATATGGTGAATTTGGTCCTCAAGAATGCGGTAGGATTGTATCATCCCCAGACTTAAGTCCTAAAGTGATCCGTAGACTTTTTTCTTCGTATTGTGGATTGCAGGTTGTTGATGATGATGATGTTGTTGATCAAAAGATCGGACTATTACTAATGATGATGATGATTTTTCTTATCAAAATATTAGAGTATTGTTGTTGATGATGATGATGTTGCTGATCGAACTATCAAAGTATTGTTGTTGATGATGATGATGTTGCTAATCAAAATATTAGAGTATTGTTGTTGATGATGATGATGTTGCTGATCGAACTATCAAAGTATTGTTGTTGATGATGATGATGTTGCTAATCAAAATATTAGAGTATTGCTACTATTGATGATGATGTAACTATTGATGTTTCTAATCGAAAGGTCAAACTGTTGATGATGATGATATTGCTGATCGAAAAGTCAAAGTATTGTTGATGATGATGATGCTGCTGATCAAAAATTCAAAGTATTGTTGACGATGATGTTGCTTATTTAATAATACTAAAATACTAATGATCATGTTGTTGATCAAATGATCCAAATGTTGTTGTTGTTGTTGAAATTGAAGATGAATACTATATGTCAAAGATGATGAAAAAACTTCCAATGATTTATAGATGTATCACACTAATGATGTTGAAGATTCTCTATATCCTTCTCCTACTGTTGTTTTTATTGTTGTTGTAGAATACCCTTCTCATTAAGGGGGAGTGTTGAATTATTGTAACTTAGAAGTGTATTCATTTATTGTACCATGATGTTCCTATTGGTAGAATAATTTGTATTTCATTGTACACCAATGTTCCTATTGGGAGAGTCATTAATATTGTACTAGGTCAGTAAAGAGTCATGAGGAAAACCATTTCGTTGTAAGTCGGGTCATTACCACCCTCCAGAATATAATAATGATTTGTTTTGATTCCTCCTATAGAAGTCATCCTATTCAAGTTTACTGGGGATGATTTGGTTGAGTGAAATGTCAAGTGAATGAAAGAATATAAATAGGAAAGAGGCACTCCTCATTTGAACACACAGTTGCACATTTATGTAGCACATGAGAGAGAGAGAGAGAGAGAGAGAGAGAGAGAGAGAAAGAGAGAGATTCTTATCTGCAAGGAGGAGAAGGAGAAGTCTGAAGTCTTATCTTTTATCTTTTGATCATCTATATTCAAGAAACTTTTATTCTTGGGTTTTTCCCTTTATGGTTTTCCCATGGTAAATTTTTGCTAATCTTGTGATACTGTTTCTTTCAATGATACTGTCTATATTATTTTGGTTGTGAAATTGAATTGAATGTTGATAATCTAGCTTAGCATATGGAATCTTAACACGAAGACCATTGACAACATCCTGAATGAGATCACACTCATCCACAACTACTCTAATGCTCATGAGTTGATCTCTTATATGAGAGAAATTTGTCAAGAAGGAGGTTACTATCTTTTCCTTCTCCATCTTCAAATTATGAAGATTGTCCTTCAATTCCCTCTTCTAACTCTAATCCTTCTTCTCATATAGGTTTGTCAATATATCAAAGCATTCATTTTCTGTATTCAATAAAATAATAATTGGCATCAATTTGTCTTTTACCGAATCATGGATGATCCTATTGGATTTAGCTTGGTTCCTATTGAAATCAAGGTGCCTTGCATTTGATGTAGGATCTTCCACAATGATGGATACATAGCCATATAAGACTTGCTCTTCCAAGGTGTGCAGGATGTTTGTCTTCCAACTATTGAAATTCAAGGTGCCTTCAAGTTGGTATTTAAGACTCGTGGAGATTGAAGTCATTGATTTTTGAGTACTATCCTCAAAGTCTGAGTACCTACATAGGATCAATATTGATTTCCAAAACTTAGCTTCTTCATGTCATAAACTCTAATACCATGATACATTTTTGGTTGAGCTTTAATATTTAAACTTTGGATGTAGAATAACTATAAAATACCCCTACGTACCTTAATACATTAAGGGATGTGCTTGCGAATTAGGTGTCTACAAAAACATGATTATTAACCTATTCCACCAATTACCCTTGGGATAACATCATTATTATGAAAAAGAAATTTAAACGTGCACAACATAATTTCACAAAATGAGACAAACAGATTCACGTGGTTCACCTCGTCCACAAAATTAGTTATTCTTTTCATTTCTTTATCATAAATAGAATACTTACTGTTAGAATAATCCGTCAGGATTATTGTAAATAAATAAAATAGGAATATGAATAGATAGGAAGCTAAACCAGTTGAGCGGAAGGTGAAACCCAACCGCCAGGAGATTTGTATAAGTATAGGCTTTTGCATTGGAATAGATAATAAATCGGGAGTTATTACCATCATGTGGTATCAGAGCCTGGCTATCCGCCTGCCATAACTCCTGGCTGCATTGCATGCTTGCCATTCTGCCTGTGTTATCAGAGCGCTGCCATTCTGCTTGCCAGACTGTCAGTCTACCAGCTGCGTGTGTTTCTCCTCCAGACCTGCGTTGTGGATTGAGTCTAAAATAATATTCACAATGTTTTTGTGAGAATTCACCATTCAGTCTGCCTCTGTGTTATTTTCAGTGTATACCTAACCCTAATTTTTGCTGGCCGCCTCTTCACTCCCCATCGCTCCATTATTTGTTGATATTGCTGTGTAAGTTGAAGACTGCTCTCTGCTGTGTATTTGAAGCTCGTATATTGTGTATACTGAAGAATGCTGTGTGAAAGAGTTGTTTTGTGAAAGAATTTTGGCATCATTCCTTTGCGTGGAGGTAAACGCATAAACCCTATTTTTGTGAGTTTGCTGTGGAGCTAGAAGGAGGTTTGGTGCTGCCTGCGTGAAGATATTGATGCCGGCGTGAAGACTCTGCCAAGGTGTATGTGAAAGCATGTTGAGTGACCATGACTGTAATATTGGAGACTTGTTAATGTATGTATTATTAATGTATGCGTTGGAGAGTTTTGAATGTATGCGCTGGAGAAAAGCACAGAACTGTCATACGGCCACCTCCTTATGGAACGTAACTGCAAAATATATTGACTGACAAATATTTCTCAGATTCCTAACCCTAATTTCTGTGCTGCGACCTGCGTGGAGAAGAGACTGTGTAGTGAAGCCTAAAGAGCCAGCGTTGTGATGTTGCGTGGAGAAGAGACCATGTTGTGTATTAAAGACTGCTGTGAGTGAAGCTGTGCGTGGAGACCTGCCTGAAGAGACCGCTGGCTGCGTGGAGGAGACCTGCGTTAAGCCTAAGCGTGAGACTCATGTTGTGAGGGTTGCCTGCTACGGAGGAAGAATAATGTATGCTGAAGAATAATTCAGAGCTACTCGTTGGCCCCTTCCTGCAGGAGAATACACTCTTTCTTTCAGAGATTGCGGCCTGCAGATTGCTGCTTGCCTGAAAGCTGCGACTGTGAAGATTATTTGAATATTAAGAGCCACGTTGAAGACTGTATATATTGAAGAGATTATTGTATGCTGGAGATTATTGTATGAATCTTGCTGGAGATTATGCTGAACGCTGTAAGAAATAGTTTAAATATTGCTGATGTATGAGTCTTCAATCAGTTTGAAGAAAATGCGTGGAGTTTGATGAAAAGTCAAAACAGAATTGGAAAGGCAAAGATGAAATGAAATTCCAATATTGCATGGTTCAGAGCACGTTATTAACTGTTGAGTGTTACTACAACAAATGATCATGTAAGAGCGAAGGCCAATAAAATTTGTGGAATGACTATTGAACTTTGAATGTGAAGAGCCATAGAGTGGGGTTGGAGTTTAAGAAATGTGGGCCTTAGACATGCTTAGTATCATTTGACCTAACCATTGGATCTTTATTTCAATGTCCTCTTACGGTAGGGCATACATAGCTTTAAGAGTATATATGTGTGGAGTTTTTTTTTTCTTCCAAATAATGTATGCAAATATGTTCATGTGTGTGCATGAATAATATGGCTGTTGTATGAGCCTGAGATCATTGAGTATATATGCGCTGGTTGAGTATATATGCTGCATGGAGTCTGTAATTTTCATTCACATTGTTGGTGTTGATTGCTGGGTTGAAGACTGCTCTTAGTGAACACGTATATGCTGACTGATTTATCATACTGATATATGCATTGAAGGCTGTAAAAAGTATTTTAATATTGCTGCTGTCCACTTCCTGAAATGATTTCTTCTCCCTGAATTGCTGCAAATTGAAGCTGCAATACTATTATTGTATCTCTTTAAAACCTGAAGTTGAGATTGTAAAACACCTTGGCAGAGACTGTAGACCTGCAAGGTTCTTATTTTTTCATTTCTCTTTGTCATATCAAGTTTATTATTGTAAATTACACTAACGGTTGTAAAGATGCACTCTTTGGCATCTAGTATTGGTGCTGCCCTCTGATTCAAAGACCAATTCAAAGACCCTTCCAAGGGAGATTGCGGCAAAGAGAGAGGCAGAAGAAGAAGAAATTTCAGAGGAAGAGGGGGCAGAAGCAAAAGATCAGATTTGCAGTGCAAGCGTTGTGGAAAGACTGGGCACACATCAGATCTGTGTTGGGATTCATGGGACTCAATCAAAGACAAGCATAACCAGAAGAAAGATGACCAAGATGCTAGTAAATTTTCTGATTCTTGTATTGTTGCACATTGTAATATTGGATTTAATGAAATGAATTCTCTTTCATCTTACAAAGATTGTTGGCTGCTTGATACTGGTGCAACATCACACATGACATTTAGAAAAGATTGTTTTGAAGAACTGAATGAAACAATCGATGGCATAGTGTACTTTGCATATAAGTCGAGTATTAAACCAAAGGGAATGGGCACCATTCGACTGAAGATGCCTGGATTCCCTGATTTCTTGTTGAAGAACGTTCTCTATCTTCCAGAGTTGCAGAGAAGCCTGCTGTCCTTGGTGGAGATTCGACAGCAAGGCCATTCCATCCACATGTTTGATGGAATCGTTGAAATAAGAAAGTCCTCTGACAACCAAGTCATCATGACTGGATACGAAGATGGAAAGTTGTTGAAGCTCAAGGGTTCATCCGCAAGATTTCAGAACTATGCCTACCTCTCTCAGCATGGAGAAGGTAATATGTCATCTAGCTCATTGTGGCATGCAAGATTTGGTCATCTAAATTATAACAGTATTTGCTTGTTGAAAAAGAATGGTGTATTTGGCTTGCCCACCATTCCTAAAGAGAAAGAAAAATGTGATGCATGTATATTAGGGAAACATAGTAAGCTGCCATTCNCTGATACATGTATATTAGGGAAACATAGTAAGCTGCCATTCCATGAGTCTAATTTCAGAGCAAGTAGGAAATTAGAACTAGTGCATTCTGATTTGTGTGGCCCAANAGGAGGAAATTAGAACTAGTGCATTCTGATTTGTGTGGCCCAATGCCAACTCCTTCAACAAATGGGAACAAGTATTTTATGACATTTGTTGATGACTACTCACGAATGTGCTGGATTTACTGTTTAAAGACAAAGTCAGAAGCATTTCAAACATTCAAAGATTTTCATGCATTAATTGAAAAGCAAGCATAATAAAAAATTGGTACACTTCGTACTGATAATGGAAAAGAATATACTTCAAATGCTTTTGAAGCTTATCTTCGCCAACATGGAATTGCACATCAGACTACCATTCCCTACAATCCTCAATAGAATGGTGTAGCAGAGAGAATGAATAGAACCATAATGAATATGGTTCGCTCAATGATGTTTTTCAAGAATGTGAAACTAATGTTTTGGTGTGATGCAGTAAAATGTGCAGCATATTTGAGAAATAGAAGTCCCTCAAATGCTCTTGAGGACAAGACTCCACATGAAATGTGGTTTGGCCATCTCCCTT
>LPNX010330795.1:0-24145 GCA_001517045.1 Pseudotsuga menziesii
ATATTATCACAACTAATCGAAGATAGAAATCTACATCCATGCCAGTTCCTTAATAAAATAGCTTGAGAATAGATAAAAATTATCTTACCTCTTCCAAAGTGCCTTTAGTGAAAAGCAGAACATCATCAATGAATAGAATATGAGTTAAATGTTATAACCCTAAGACCTCAAGTCCTTTGATTTATCCATTCTTGCATGCATCTAAAAGATCTCTACTTATCTCTTCCACCACCAACATAAAAATGCATGGTGAAAATGGACATCGGTAGCGAATTCCACGATCTGATTTGAGGAAATTTGATGGTGCACCATTTATTAGAATTTCTTGATGCAGTGCATTATCTAGTTCACCATTGAAACTTAAACCCCTATATGGATAAGTAATAATCGAACATACATGCCGTTACACTTGTCATAGGCCTTTTCTAGGTCAATTTTCATCACAACACAAGGGTATTTTCTTTGTCTTATCGAATGGAAAGCTTCTTGGGCTATACTAATGGCCTCATGAATGAATCAGCCTTCCAAGAACCCAATCTATTCAAGGAAAATACATTGTTGAATTACCTTTAATCTTAACCAAAATAATTTATAAACATTTTTTCATAAAGAGATTGAACGAAAATCTCCAAAAGAATTGACTTTATCAAATTTTGGAAATAGAACTAGAAAAGTTGAGTTCAAAGAACATGGGGTTTTTCTTGTAGATTGAATTTCCTTTACGACTCATTACTATATATAGTAATGCTTTGTTTAATACAAATAAACAAAGCATTACTATATATAGTAATGCTTTGTTTAATACAAATAAACAAAGCATTACTATATATAGTAATGCTTTGTTTATTTCCTTTATGACTCATTACTATATATAGCAATATATAGTAATTTATAGTAATGCTTTATTTTTGGAAAATCCATTATTCAAAATATTTAACTAAAAAATATTTTTTTCAATTTAAAATAATTAAATTTATTTTAAATTTAAATTATAAATTTATAATAAAATATAAATAAACTATTCTCACAACAATGAGATTAACTTATAGTCTTATAAGCTATTATTTCTCATTTCCTATTTATGCTAGTCTATAAAAAAAACTTGCATATTTGTATAACATTATAAATTTATAATAAAATATAAATAAACTATTCTCATAACAATGATATTAATTTATAGTCTTATAAGCTATTATTTCTCATTTCCTATTTATGCTAGTCTATAAAGAAACTTGCATATTTTTATAACATAAGTCAAGAATATTATTAGAAGTATGTAAGGAAGCTTGAATATGCTTGTTTTATGCTACATTGCAATAACCTATATCATATTTAAATGGACATTTTTTAATTCATTTTTATTTTAATTTCTTTCAAATTGTAATTATATTAGTTTTATCATATATTTTTATAGCAAAATTATCCTATTGCTATATATTTTCAATCTCTTTTTAGGAGGCAGGTACTAAACAACTTTGTTACTTATTCCACTTGTTTTTAAATTATGAATATTATATTTTTTAGCAAATGCACTTGTATTAATATATTTTATTATGTATATCTATTATTTTATCATATATTTTGTATCAATTTTATAAGAAGTTGTAGACAAAATTAACATAGATTCTTTTACTATAAAAATATAAAATTTTCACATATTAACATAAATTTATGTTATGAATTTTTAGCATGCTAACATGAAAAACAGATTATCGCATTTGTATTAAAAATATATTAGATTCTAAATATAGAAATTAATCATGTTGATAGTTGACTAAATATCTTCTCACCTTTGCCTAGTGGCCAGTATTATAATGTAGCATCTTTTATATTATTTTGTACTGCCACGGGTTGAGCTTTGTATTGCTTTAAAAATACATAGTTTAAAAAATTGAATTTATTATTTAAGAAATTGAATATTATTTTATGTATATTATTTAAAAAATAATGGATATATGAAAAGAAAATTAAGGACTCAACTTGATTTAGTCTCTTTTGAGAAAATAGATTAATGTTTTCAATAATGTAAGTTCAAATATTTTTAAAAATATGAAACAAATATTTTTTTTATTTTTTATTAATATATTTATTTAAATCAAATTTAAATAATAATAATTATATAACTAACTCTGCAAATATTCATCCACCCACCCGGTTCTGTGCCGAAGCAATCAGAGTCACCGACTGAAATATAAAAAATATTTTGGATGAACCAATAACGTCCACTATACATGAAAGCCAAAAGTCCAGCTCAAAAAACGTGTGAATTGGCTTTTATAACTACGGTTCTTCACAACTTCAGTAGTCAGCGGGAGTAAGGCAGACTCCACGGAACTTTCATGAGGACGTCGTTGTCTGGGTCCTATTCATCCATTCACCCAGAAGGAAAAGTGAGATGCATATCATTTACAACTTAAATGCTAACACACATCAGAATTGCAGGTTTATTGGCTCGACCTTTGCTTTTGCCCGATTGCTATGAAATTCCAAAATCATCACCTTTAAAGCCAAAGCCACCCAATTTGATTTCGAAAAGTTGTAATTACATCAGTCACTGGATGATAGTCTGCAGCCACCATGGCAGCATCATTTGGAAATCCGCCATTGCCATCGAGAAAGCTATCTATATTTTTGTAGCAGCTAGCAAACTGGGCAGAGCTTAATGCACTTTTTTATTGCCCTAGGACTGAACAAAATGGAGACAGAGAGCATTGCGGTTTGGATTTCACGGCTGAGCTGGCTGGTTTGTACATGGAGCTTGGCATCATTTATTATCTATCCTTGGTGCCACGCTCTTCCTCAAGAAGCTCAAATCCTCCTGCTAATGAAGAAAAGCTTCAAGGATGATCCCTACAATGCATTGGCCAACTGGATGTTAGACTCTGCCAATGCGCCTTGCAACTGGGATGGAATCACCTGCGACAATTCTACAGGTATGGTCATCGAAATCGCACTCGAAGACAAATCTCTCAACGGCCCTCTCTATTCTGGCCTATGCAATTTGCAGAGCTTGGAAAAGCTCCATTTGGGTTTCAATAGCTTGTATGGGATTATGCCACCGCCTCTCATGAATTGCAGCAACCTCCAATCCCTCAACCTCACCACAAATTCTCTTTCCGGCACTTTGCCAGATTTTTCTGGACTAAAGTCGTTGAAGATCCTCGACCTCACGACCAACAACTTCACCGGCCAATTCCCTGCTTCTCTGGGAAATTTACTAGAGCTCACCTCCCTCAACCTTGCAGAGAATCCCTTTACTCCTGGCACAATTCCCCAACAACTCATGCGTTTGAAGAAACTCAACGCCTTCTACTTAGCTACCTGCAATTTGATAGGAGAAATCCCGCTTTTCATCTCCAATTTCACAGAGCTGGGCCTCCTGGATCTCTCTGACAACAACCTCGATGGATCCATTCCCAAGGAAATCTCCAACCTGAAGAAGCTCTATAAACTCGAGCTCTTCGAAAACCATCTCAGTGGGAGTATTCCTCCCGAATTGGGGGATCTCACGTTACTGCAGGACTTGGATGCGTCGGGCAACAGTCTTACCGGCAGCATTCCTCAAGAGTTCGGCAATTTGAAGAATATGGCGTACTTGCAGCTCCAGAGTAACAACCTTTCGGGCCAAATTCCCGAGAGCATTGGGGAATTGCCGTTTCTTGAAGGCTTGTCGCTCTATGAGAACGATCTTACAGGCCAATTACCGCAGAAGCTCGGCAGCCTGTCCGCATTCAACATGCTGGACGCATCGCAAAATCGGCTGAATGGCTCGCTGCCTAAAGACATCTGCAGAGGAAAAAAACTGCAGTACTTTCTTGTTCTTGAAAACTATTTCACGGGAGAATTGCCTCTCTCATACGGGGCTTGCCAAAGCTTGATACGCTTCAGAGTCAATAGCAACAGTCTCAGCGGTATAGTGCCGGCGGGAATCTGGGGTCTGCCCAATGTCAATATTATTGATCTTAGCTTCAACAATTTTGTGGGCGAAATGAGTCCCCAGATCGGAAATGCAAAGAATCTGTCGCAGTTGGCCATTCAAAATAACCAATTCTCCGGCAACTTGGTGCCAGAGATTGGCTTGGCGCTACAACTGGTCAGGATTCATGCGGAAAGCAATAAGTTTACGGGTCAACTACCGAAGGAAATCGGGGGGTTGAGTCAGTTGAGTGCACTATATTTGCAAGAAAATATGCTGGAGGGATCCATTCCAGACGAAATCGGCTCCTGCCAATCTTTAACCGTTATAAATCTTGCGAGAAACCATCTGGACGGAGCCATTCCGGACAGTTTGGGGTCTATTGGTGTTTTGAATTCTTTGAATCTTTCAAATAACGAGCTCTCCGGATCGATACCCAGCAGTCTCGGTGCACTGACTCTGAGCTCTATTGATTTCTCCAACAATCAGTTAAGCGGCCCTGTCCCCAACTCGCTTATCAGCGTGGGAAACAAGGAGAGCTTTTCGGGAAATCCAGGGCTCTGTGCTAAAATCTTCAGTCGCGATGACAGTATTGGAGTTTGCTCAGCTTCTTCTGCTCAGAAGGAATCGCGAAGAATGAAACTGGCAGCCGGTTTCATTGCAGGTGCAGCCGTGTTAACATTCGCTGTTGGACTGATCATATTCCGGCGGTATGTTCGTCACCAAGCACAGAGGCTGGAGAAAAAGGAAAGCTTATCATGGAAAATCACAGTTTTTCATAATTTGAGCTTCAATGCAGAAGTGCTTTTCAGGGTTTTATTACTGAAAAACAAGGAGAATGTAATTGGAAGCGGGGCATCCGGCAAGGTTTATCGCGCTGGCCTACCCAACAATGAAACTGTGGCAGTGAAGCATCTCTGGACGGCTACCAAAATGGATGATATCAATATCGACAATGATAAGAAGAAGAATAACAAAAATGACAACGTTTACAGAGAGTATGACCATCGATTGGCCAAGGCAGAAGTTGACACTTTGGGAACCATTCGCCACAAAAACATAGTGAAGCTTTATTGTTATCTGTCCAACAGGTATTCAAATGTGTTGGTCTATGAATACATGCCTAATGGAAACCTGTTTGAAGCTTTGCATAGCAATAATGATTTGGATTGGCCAACGCGACACAAAATTGCATTAGGGGCAGCTCATGGATTGTCTTATCTTCATCATGATTGCTCCCCTGCAATTATTCATCGGGATGTCAAGTCTACCAATATCTTGCTGGATCAGTTTTACGAGGCCAAGATTGCTGATTTTGGTGTTGCAAAAGTTCTTCAAGCTTGTAACAGAGGAGGGGATTCAACCACAGCTTTTGTTGGCACTCACGGTTACATTGCTCCTGGTAAATTTTCCCGCTCTTTTGTCCGGCATATGTGCTCCAATTTTCTTGCTCGATGTTTTCTTTCTTCTCTCAAGTAGTGTGTCTTTGTGACAGGTTCTGCAGTCCTTGATCTTTAACAATTTTGATATGCAGTTTATTGATATTTTCTGCAAATGGATGAACCCTGAATTTTTACCTTGTTTATTTATTTTTCTGGCAGAATATGCATACTCCTTGAATTTTTACCTTGTTTATTTATTTTTCTGGCAGAATATGCATACTCCTTGAAGGTCACGGAGAAGAGCGATGTTTACAGTTTTGGCGTGGTTTTGCTGGAGCTCATAACTGGCAAACAACCCATTGGACCGGAATTTGGGGAGAACAAGGATATTGTTTATTGGACTTCACACAAAATCTATGAGAAGGAAGATGCGTTTTCTATTCTTGACCCGAAGATTTCCAAGTCATTTAAGGAAGAAATGATTCGGGCTTTGAGAATTGCAGTGTCTTGCACACACAAACTGCCAGCTCTGCGGCCTTCTATGAGAGAAGTCGTCCAAATGTTGCAGGATGCAGATCCTTGTAACTGGAATACAAGCATGCCAGTCAAGGACTCGAAGCATGCAAATGTTATAGTTGATATCCCTAGAACACTAAATAAATTGTGAACTTTGAAGAAAACCCTCGTTGTAAACTACTAGTGCCTGAAGAGGGCTTTTTCCTTTGCCACTTAGACGATGGATGAGACATGTATGATGGTTGCAGAATGTTCAAATCTTAGCATAAAAAGGCTACACATGGAATAGCTAAGGTATCATAGATTGCATTCTTGGTCATTAATGGAGCTGTTCAGTTGGATTATGAAAGCCAATATCAACCAATATGAGCAGATTGCTGCTGATGAAAAATGTGCATTTTTAAATCTATCATACAGTGTACGGTGCCTGCTATCAATATTCTTTTTTCTCTTTCATTGTCCTTATGTATCATTGTACTATAAGAAATTGAAAACGCTTGCGCTTGCATGTCTTCTTCTATGGGTAGCACTGCTGTAAGTTCATGTTCCATCAGAATTCCCAAATTGTATTGAGGCAAAAAAATCTGATGGTTGCCAATTTGTTTGAAAGTGTGTGGGACTCTTGATGGAGGGTTTCATGTTTCAATACAACGTGATTAATAAATCTTGAAATCTATTTTTCAGTGTTTCACGGGAAGGCGTCTCTCAGGGTCGGGGGCTCGCTCCCTGTGTTTTCCATGCCGGGCGCTGGAAGGCTCCATGGAAAACGTTTTTCAGTGCCCTTTTTTCTGAGAAACGTGGAGAAACCCAGGTCTAGGAGGTTCTCCAATTGAGGGGCTCCCACACCACATGCCCTTTCCTGAAAATGGGGGCTCCCACATGTCCCCACCCCCTCTAATTTTTAAATTTTTTTACTTCAAAAACAAAAATGGTTCATCTTAAATGCGATATGATATGTTTAGCTATAACGATTACATTTACTTTATACTAAACTCTTCCGGAACATAAGGATGCTAGTATGCAAATGGTGATGGGATGAGGAATTGATATGTTTATATGTTGGGGTTCATATTTTTTTTCTATTCTTTCATAATTTTAGAAACTGACCCCTATGTTAGAAACCCCAAAGCCTCCTTGCCCCCCGTCCCCCAAAATACTCTAAAATTTTGGGGTGTCTCTACACATCCTCAATGTGAGTTTCCCTCTCCTACATTCCTACTTCCCAAAAACTTTGTAGGCCAAAATACCCTAAAATTTTGGGGTGTCTCTACACATCCTCAATGTGAGTTTCCCTCTCCCACATTCCTACTTCCCGGAAACTTTGTAGAACACTGCTATTTTTAGCTCTATAAAGATTATACCTGTTTGACAAGCTATCTGTGAGCTTTGCGAGGTAAAAAATTGGCAAATCCACTTACATAGTTAACACTGTATCTTATTCTGTTTTTGGTACTTGTTCATTCATTTGATGATTTCTGATCCTCTAGGGGGCAGATATTTGTTGAAAATTCTTGCTCACGTTCATAGAGTTGTTGAAAACGCGGTAAAATTTAAATTTGGTAAGTGATGAGAGCATGAGGTTTGTTCCTTTATGAAATGGACCGCAGCCTTTCATTATCATGATATCTAAATTAGTTAAGAGCAGTTTAGGCCTGCGAGAGTAGAAGAACCTTTCGGTGCTAGTGTCAAAATCTGAACGCTGGGGTGGGTGGATGCAAATTGGAGATCTGCCCGCTTAGCTAGGTGGCAGACGAATGATGTGTAATCAACTTTTCTTTATTTTTTTATTTGAGTAGAGTCCAGGAAGTCCGAGTTATAATTTGAGTGTTGCTAATGTATCTGAAGGGGAACACGTGAGTGTAATGTATTACCAATCCATACGATTCCACCTGTTCAAGAAGTTGCGTATGGCAATAGGTAGCTTTTGGTCGGCATTGTATTATTGGTGAGCTGTGAGCGATGGTTGCACTTGCCTCCATGCTTTCTCAATCTCGACCACTCTAAATTCTAAATTCTAGATTCTAGATTTGTGTGGGGGCCGCGACAACAATCGAGGAAGTCTATCATGGAAACAAGGCGGCCTTCTAGATATAAATTACACTTAAAAGTTAGGGTTGAGTAGGTTCACATCTTTTTCTCTTTTCCCTGTGACATTAATTCCGGCTTGTGATTTTTGTGCACATTCACATTACTTATCTATGAATCATGAAACCGACCAGGTGATCAAATTGGAAGGTCTCGTCTTAATTTAAAATAGAAGGGTAAATATTCATTTAAAACAAATTACTTTTCAATTCATAATAATAAATTAATGATATACTTTATTAAAAATATGTAAAATAAAATATTACGTTTTTAATATCTGTAAATACAGATGGTATAAAATAATTAAATAAATATAAATTGTTATGTATATGTTATTTATGTACTTTAACAAAAAAACCAGATTTACAAATATAAAAAATAAGTATTCAAATTTTGAATTGAATATTCTTAAAACAAAATAATTAAAACATTAAAAACTTTAAATGCCTAAAAAATGGTTGAAACTTATTTAAAAATGCTAAACAAGTTTAATAATCCTCAAAATATTTAAAATCTCAAATGCCTCAAAGAAGTGGATGAAATGTGTTTAAAAATGAGAAAGGTTTAATAATTACAGAGTGTTTATGAGTTGGCTAAGCACAATAAGAAATTGAAAAGAAGTGGATGAAATGTATTTAAAAATGAGAAAAGAGTTTAATAATTACAGAGTGCTTATGAGTTGGCCAAGCACAATAGGAAATTAGTCAAGGAGAAACTAACGAGTAATCTGCATTTGATGAAGATGTGTTTATGCTGTAGGATTTGTTGTCAAGTTGGTGAGGCGACCACAATATAAAATAGCTTACATTAAAAAAAATGAAGTTAGCTATTATTAGTCCAATAAATTCAATCTCTCTAGCTTTGTAAAATATTCCTTTTAAATCCATGGTAAGTTGACTATTTGGAAAAAAATATTTAATAAGAAGGTGCATTTTTTCTAGGTCCAAATTGACATAATGTTGAATCTTCTAAGGCACCTTTTAACCTAGAAAATGAAGTGGGAACAACAAATTCAATTCAATTCTATTTAAATCTACTGCCAAAAGTTCATAAATATTTAAATCTACTGCCAAAATTTACATGAAACAAATATTTGAGAGAATTTACATCAAACAAATATTTGAAGAAGAGGGGGACATTCCACGGCCCTTGAAATCCTAAAAACATAATATTGATTATTTAAATACAACAAATACACAATATAAGTCTTTTAAATTGTATTAATTTTCTCAAAATGAAATGATACATTTAATCCCATAGAAAAAATATGTTTCATTGTTTTTACTCATCATAGTCCATACATCCCTTTAGGTCATGTCTTAAAACCAACATAATTCCCAAAAGACCGTAGAAGGTGAGATGCGAGACTATACACCTTTCCCAAAAACTTTCAAAAGTAACTACCAAATATCCATATTTTTCATTACAAAAACTTCAAATAAACAAGTGGTTCTGCCAAGTGTTTTGTACCAAATCTTAGATGAATCTAGTATCCTAGTGGAAGAGGATTTCTAGCTTTCACTTCTTTCCATACATCATAAATAGCATTCCAGTCTACCTCATTTACAGCATGAGGTGCACTAAGAGAAAGAAACATTAACATATTCAATGTTTCTAGAGAAAGTCTTGTTCTGTCATCATTTTTATCCGACTTAATTTTGAAAATCCTCTTTCACATACTGTTGTGCTAGCTAGAAGAACAAGAATAGCTTGACATAGATGCACCAAACATGGAAATCCTTCAAACCATTCATGCCCACCTCCACATAGATCCCATGCTCCAAACATATGCTTTTTTGGGTGTGATTTATAAACTGTACAAGTAAATTCATCGATTTCACTGAAACATTTAACACTATCCACAATGGGTGAGTCCTCAACACTAAGTTTCTTACATAAACATGTTAACCATCTTCTTGTTTGAGAATCCCTCTCATCCATATCCTCATAATAATTACGAGGACTAAAACACTTAGCAGCATTAAATATAAGTGAATCTGTGAACCTTGCATTAAGGGAGTCAATCAGCTTCATTACAAAAAAATTCCCAACAAAAAGAAATCATCTAGTGTCCCCAATTTTTGTGACTTAGGCAAACCTTCAAACCTCAATGTATGTATGTGTACCATACCAGTGCAATCTGTAAACGCAAGAGTTTCTTGTTGTTTTTTACTTAAAAAAAAAAATATGTGCATTGCACTTGCCCCAAATATGCCTCTTAGAAATCACTTATGAAGCAAGCTAATAGTGATATCCAAAGTAGTTCTAACAGATGTAATATCAACATGATCTTCTTGTAACTTTTAATTTAGCTTATTTAACTCAATAAGTACATATGCAAGTAAATGGATGCAAAATTGCACTTGAAATATTGTGGCCACCTCATACATTTTTTTTCCCCAACTCCCAGTCCCTTACCAAAGCTGACATGAGTTTAACAAGTCTTTCCATGACTTTGCCTCTAGACAACCACCTAATGTGATGAACTTGTAACATTTCTAACCTTGTGATTTGAAATGAATCCATGAGATATTTTAATTCTCCATGTCTTTTAGGAGATCTCCCAGGCCATGAATAAACCTTGTTTGCAAACTTATCAATAGCTTGCAACTCTAGAAAATAAGATGAAGCATCATTTGCTACTAATGGTTCTCGATGATCTATGCAGTGGATGTCTAATACATGGGGAGCATGTCAATGAATCTTAGTAGATAAGCCTACATGAATGCCCCTCATGGATGAGGCCTCATTAGACCAAAATCCAACTAAATTGATCAAGGATAGATCCATTTCTACTAAAAGAGATGTCACAACATCTTACATAGACTATGATGTTCCATATTTATTTTGAAGCAAATTTATGAATTTTGTAACACATTGACCTCTTCCCTCATTTGTCAAATATGTAATATAAATGATCAAATGTTGCACCATGGTTTGATCAGTACTTTCATCAATTGAAATTGAGTAAAATGGGTTGTTGGAAGTCTCATCTTTTAGCTTTTTTCAATACACATCCTTATCAATTTGTAAAATCTCGTTTCCTGACGTTGTATTTGTATATGAAGAGTATCCATCTGTTACTGGGCATGTGAGAAGTGTTTTTATACATGTTCAAGTCACATATTGACTTATACGCTTCTAAAGGAAAATTATGTATGGCAACAAAATACATTTTTTTTTATCACTGATATAATTTTCTCCTTCTCAGCATCTACCATTAGCTCTACATGTTTGGTAATTGGAAGCGTACTATGTTTTCTTTCCCCTTCTAAAAGTTGCAAAGCAAATTTATGAGCCTTTGATTTTGCATGGATGTTTAAACCACTAACTTGCAGAGTCATACTTCCTTCTTTAGCAAATGGGGTTTCCCTTTTAAATTTTACACACCACAAACACTTTATCATTTGAATGCCATTACAATCATTTATTGCATAAGCCTAACAAAATCATGTTTTCCATTTGGACTTAAATGCTCTTTTGGACCTCTTTGATGGTTGTCCATCTTCAAGAGGTTCTGCACTATATGATTCATGGCCTTCAAGTGGATTATCATAAACTTCATTTTCAAAGTGGCATGGTTGATTGGAGTGTTGAGGGATACCAAATGCATCAACAAGTGAAAGTTGTTTTTTATCCTTTTTAGGATGACCAAGAGGTGACATTTCTCAATAATCTATCCATGTATTCAATCAATGATATAAATAATTATAAAACACAAATTAATGACATATTAATCACTAATATTAAATATAAACAAATACTTCATATTGAGTTCATAAGACTAAGCTATGTTGATGTTACAATTTCCTACTGCACACTTGCATATTATAATATCCCAGTACTAATGAAAGTTAAGAGGAAGTAAAATGAAGCTTTATATAGCATATACTGTACTCTAATATCAATATAAACTGTTGCAAATTTATAGTTCATACCCAAGAATGTACTACTGTAGTAATACATTACCCTAGAATAGTTGTGAATATTTAAGTGTTGAATGCAGTCCATTTATATGCAAGTATTAAAAAAGATGATGGACTACTGATAATACAAGAAAGGATAATGGACTACTGATAATACAAGAAAGGATAATGGACTGATAATACAAGTAGTGAAATTTGTCCCATCAATTAAACCTCTTTTTATTGACTTTTTTCTTCTAAAAGAAAAAAATTTACTTTTACTTTAATTAAAAACTATAAGAACATTGCAGGAACAAGCCAATATTACAGCTATATCAAACTCTTGTTAATTGCGGGAAAAAGAAGGACGCACCAAACATGCTAACAGTGAGGCTTGTCATTAATTGTAATTGCACCGAGAGAAGCAAGGTTCTCTCCAGCCTAGTATGGGGGAGATCATGT
The DNA here is from genome assembly GCA_001517045.1 of Pseudotsuga menziesii. Lineage (NCBI taxonomy): Eukaryota > Viridiplantae > Streptophyta > Pinopsida > Pinales > Pinaceae > Pseudotsuga > Pseudotsuga menziesii. The sequence goes on from LPNX010330795.1 coordinate 12,267, forward strand.
CACGTTATGCTAGTCGACATAAATAAAAAAAAGTAAAAAAAATAAAATTATAAATTACATATCGACTTAAATAAAATATTATATAAAAAAAAAACTAGCATAGATCCATTTTAAACCCAAATCTATCAAGTACGAGAGGGATCCAAATGGTATAAAAAAGTACACCTCAAGAAATTAGATCCCTCTCGATGCTCAATAGATCCAGGTTTAAAATGGATCTAGCTAGTTAATATGTATAAGTTTGATTTCAAATAACATATTTTATATTTTATTTAACTCTGTAATGTTATGTTATTTGAAATCAAACTTGTACTTACTATATATATATTATTTAACATATTTTTTATATTTTAATAAAAAAAATGTTAAATCAAAGTTGTACATATTAATTACTTTTTTAGTCATGGGATCAACTCAGTAATGTTAAATATAAAGAGGTGACTAACACAACACTACCGTATTACTAATAAAAAGGGAGGTTGATTTGTTTATAGGCTAATGTTCCTTAAACTCATTCATGATACATGAATTCATTCAAAACTAGTGAAGAGTAAACCTATTTACATGCAGATGGATACCGAAAGATAGAGAAGCCAAAGTCCTTATATTTCTTTGCCATGGTCAGCATCAATTAGCTTTTCAATTTGTTCTCCATAGTTTATATCTTCACACAATCTTAATCATGATTAACTGTAAATTTGTTAAAGATTTTGGGTTTAATTTGTTTAATTTGTTTTATTTTCGTTGTTGTAGGCTATGGTATGGAGTGCAACATTTTCATGGAAAGTACTTGGACTAGCTTTATCTGTTGTTATCTTTGTTCCATGAGATATAAATGATTATGAACGAGGTATTAATGACTCAACAATGCTTTTTAGAGACTGAAATTTCCTATTAATTTATGTTAACACTAATAACCCAATTGGATCTATTATTAGATACAAGATTGAGGCTTGAAAAGGCCTATTACGCAGTATTTGGTATAGATTACAAAGGACATGGAAAATCTACTGGATTAAGTGGTTATATAAAAAACTTCGATGAGCTTGTAGTGGATTATGTATCTTTTTTAAGAAGTATCACTAGTACTTATAATTAGGTTATTTTTGTAATTTCCATATCGTAAAATCGAATATAGAATATTTTTATTTAAGTTTGAGAAGATGTACATTACATAGAGAATTGAGTATCATAAGAAAGATAGGTTCTTTTATGGAGAATAAATGGGAGGAGTTGTGGCACTTCTCATCCATCCAAAGCATCCCAACTATTGGAATGGTGTTGTACTTGTTGCCCCCATGTGCAAGGTATAAATTACAGAAGTTATAGTTTAAAGAGTTAGTTTAATCCCTTGCAATTATTATTATTGTTAAACATTTTACTACTCCTGATATTCAGTTTAAATTCTTTTGAACAAAGTTTGGAATTTTAACACATTCATTTATACTTACATGTATATGACAGTCAACAGAAGAAGTAAAACCTCATCCCTTGGTTATCAGCATATTGAAGAAGCTAAATGTAATAGTCTCAACGTGGGAGCTTGTACCTATATGGCTTAGTTTTCCTCTACTCAATAATGACAAATATCTATACATAAACATAGATCTAACTAAAGAAAATAGAAATAAAAATGACCAAAACATTGATTGGCCCAACCATGTATTGAAATTGTTTAATGAGGCGGCATACAAGGAGACAGGAAAGAAAGAAAGGTACAAGCTTCATAACATTATCTATAAAAACCAACAGTAATGACCCTAGATGGAAAAATGTGTTGGAGTATCGGTACAACCGCATGGTATAACCGCCGCACCTCTAGGAATTTCCTGGTGATATGGCCTTGTGATGGGTTTCAAATGTTCAACAATATCTGCAGGTTTTGGTGTAATGACAAACATTACATGGTATCAAAGCATAAGTCTTAGGTTCAATTCCCCCAAGCTACGCCGGAGACGGGGTGTTGGAGTATCAGTACAACCTGCACATGGTCACAACCGTTGCACCTCTGGGAAGATAAAACAAGTGGACTAACCGCCACTCCTAGTTATAGGGCCTTATGTTGGGTTTCAATTTTTTATCAAAGTAGAGGTCTCGGGTTCAATTCCACCGAGCTACGTCAGAGGGGGGGTGTTGGAGTATCGGTACAACCGCCGCACCTCTAGGAATTTCTTGGTGATAGGGCCTTGTGATTGGTTTCAAATGTTCAACAATATCTGCAGGTTCTGGTTTAACGACAAACCTTACATGGTATCAGAGCATAGGTCTCAGGTTCAATTCCCCCAAGCTACGTCGGAGGGGGGGGGGGTGTTGGATTATCGGTACAATTGCATGGTATAACTGCCGCACCTCTAGGAATTTCCTGGTGATAGGGCCTTGTGATGGGTTTCAAATGTTTAACAATATCTACAGGTTTTGGTGTAATGACAAACCTTACATGGTATCATGAAAGGTTTGTCGTTACACCAAGACCTATAGATATTGATGAACATTTGAAACCCAACAGAAGGTCCTATCACTAAGAAATTCCTAGAGGTGTGACAATTATACGATGCGGTTGTACCGATACTCCAACACCCCCCCTTCGGCGTAGCTCGGGGGAATTGAACCTGAGACCTATGCTTTGATGAACATTTGAAACCCAGCACAAGGCCCTATCACCAGGAGTGGTGGTTAGTCCACGTGTTTTATATTCCCAGAGGTGTGGCGGTTATACCATGTGGAGGTTGTATCGATACTCCAACACCTCGCCTCTGGTGTAGCTTGGGGGAATTGAACCTGATACCTATGCTCTGATACCATGTAAGGTTTGTCGTTACACCAAAACCTGCAGATATTGTTGAACATTTGAAACCCATCACAAGGCCTTATCACCAGGGAATTACTAGAGGTGCGGTGGTTATACCATGCGGTTGTACCGATGCTCCAACAAAATGACCCATATATGTTCAACTAAAAAGGAGAGATTCAACTTACCATATCAGATTCAATTAGGACTTGGTGAAAAAAAATCCTCTTTATACTCATTGCTTTATAGCAAGGATCGTTTAAAAATCGTCAACGACTTAAAGCCCCTATGCTACAACCTAAATTCACAGCAAAATAACTAATTAATATGCAAATCTTTAAAAAAAAAACAAAATTGATTCAATGAACTTCAAAAGAAAAAAGAAGAAAATGATTTGCTTACCATCCCCTGCAAATAGCATTTCCTTGTGACTCTGTGCAAAATCAGATATATCTGCAAATATTTTGTTTGAAAATGTGGATTTTGAATGTTTCTAGTCTCCTATCTTTCTATTGTTCTTGCGGAATGACGGCCTAGCCAAGAAGTTCTATTTTCTATTATTAATGCCCAACCCTTGAATCACTTAAAACGATATTAACTCATCCCGACGAGGAACTTGAAAGCTATACTATTCTATCATAAAGCTCAACTTCTTAGCCCTTGAATCGCATAATACGAAAAGTTGAAACTCGAGATGTTCATTGTTTATCATGTTAAAACTTAATACAATAATGATTATAGGAATCTATGGTCTCTTTAACAACAATCCTACTCCGCTGGAATAAAATTAATGCAGTGTAAGAGGTGTTAAACAATATTAAATGCATACCAAGAACCATGACATTATAGCACGATGCATGCACCCATTACAACATGGCAAACTCCATTGCAATGACAATCAATACTGGACAATTCAATACCACGTAACATTAGGATGATTCGGATCATGGATGTTGATTAAATGCGGCCCCGCCAGGGGAAAAATTGAATGTTGGGAACGGGGAACGGTGGTTACTGGTTACTATGCACCTTGATCCTGATTCCCGCTGGTGTTGTAATATTTTGATGGGGAATTTCAAACTTTACACTTCGAGTGAAGTTTTAATTTAATTATAACACGTTTTTATAAAACTTCAATTAAAAGTTCTCTTTTTTTACATCCATAAAAAACCGACATATCATTGGAGAGTAGAATATCGATTTTAACTAATTGTTTGATTTCCATTCCATTTTATTCTAAAATGAATGAAACAAATGAAACTTAAGTCATCATTGCATCGTATTTTTTATTATTTCTGGTGTTTGTATTTTTTATTATTGCTAGTGGTCTTCATAGGGGATCAAATTTGAAGGGTGGGTCTTAATTTCAGGTTGAAGGGTATATATTCACGATGCCTTTCTACAATGAAAATATTTTAAAAAGATTACACTTCAATTGACAATAATAAGTTAACTCTCCACTTTATAAAAAAAAATGTTAAATCCAATACAATTATATGATACAACTTTTCTAAAATAGGTTTATTTATATAATAATAAATTGACACTTCAAGCATTCAAACACTGAATTCAATACATTGAAAGAAAAAAATTCACATGTAAAACATTCAAACACTGAATTCAATACATTTAAAAACAATAGAAAAACCAGTACGAACTCAACTTTTAGAGACCTAAACGAAACTGAAATTGAAGATGAATTGAGTATGAAAACATAATATAACAAGATATTGAAAGCATGACTACATAAAAAACTGACCAGGCGACCCTCGAAGAAAGAAAACATTACTAAGGGGTGAGGGGTTGTAGCTTCCGAATAAATCACCACAACATTCACATTCCTAGCTTCTCTGCTATTATCCAAAGCCTCCTCGCCACCGAGGTTTCCCAAGTTGAAAGGAGCTTCCACTATGGTCACTAGGTTGTCAAGTTTGCTTATTGTTGCTCCCCTATTATCTTGAGGCAAAATATGACCCACACTTAGGATATGTTTGTCAAGGGTCTAGCATCACCGACTCTAGATGAGGTTGAGTGCCACGACCTCATCAGTTCCTTTCTCATTGTCTCAACACTATGGTTCCAATTGAGAGAAAGAAATAACAACCCCACACCACTCGTTTACTAACTCTTATGTCTGTTGAATTTTCTATAGATATTGTTTAGATAATGTATTTAAAACAATTAGCCACTAGAATATCACTGAAAGAATCACATGCACAAAAACATAAGAACACAAGAACACATATATTTTCCTTGGGGAAACCACAAGGGAGAAAACCCCGCAAAACTTCCTCAGTATAGAACTCAACCAATGCAGTGTAAAACTCAGACAACAACTTCCTCCTTCTTTCTGGTGTGCTACCACTTCTCTCTCTTGCCAAGAACAACTTGAGTGAGTGAGTACAATTGAAGGGAGGTGCCTCCTATCTATATATTCTTCTGTTGACTTTCCCTCTAATTTAGTGGGGTTGACTTCACTACCTGTCAGTGCCGACTTGTATAACTGGACATTACAAATAGCATTTATTATAATGACACTTGGGTACTAATGACCCAACTTACATCTTGAGATTTACATTGCTTCTTTTAATGAATTTGACAAGACCAAACTCATCTCCCTAAGGAGGAATACAATACTATTTGGAATATCTTCTGAGGTTACAATAAATTAACACTCCCTCTTAACTAGGAAGGTATTCAACATCTGCTACTACAACTGTACAACTCTCTGGTGAGACTCTATATGTCATAGGAAGTTTTGGAACATTTGTCTAACATCTTCATCATCGATCTCAGCTGGAACATCTTCTGTATCTTCTTCTTGTAATCTTTGTCTTTCATACATTCTCGAACATCTTCTATTTGTCTTTGCCATTTTTTGGATCTTCTTCTTGTAATCTTTGTCTTTCGTACATTCTCGAACATCTTCTATTTGTCTTTTCCATCTTCTAGATCTTCTTCTTGTAGTATTTGTCTTTTGTAAAACCTAAGCTCATTAGGAATCCATCAATCCTTCCATACCATGCTCTGGGTGCTTGCTTTAATCCATACAATGCTTTCTTTAGTCGACATACGTGAGTATTATGATCATTTATCGCGAATCCTTCCGGTTGTTCGATATAAACTTCTTCTTCAATCACTCCATTTAGGAATTTCGTCTTTATGTCCATTTGATGTAGCTTCCATTTCATGTTGGAGGCTAAAGCAAGAATAGTTATTATAGAGGTGTATCTCGCTACTAGGGAAAAGTCTCTTCATAATCAATTCCCTCTTTCTGAGAGAATCCTCGGGCTACAAATACGGTCTTGTATTTTTCTATACTTCCATTTGTTGAGTGTTTGGTTTTGAATATCCATTTGGAGGATACCACTGACTTGTTCTTTGGTCTAGGTACTATTTCCCACACATCATTCTTCATAATAGATTGGTATTCTTCGACCATTGCATCAGCCCACTCCTTTTGTTTTATTTATTCTTCAAAACAAGTTGGTTCTTTATCGACTAGATCACTTATCAAAGCCATGTAGTTGGGTATGACTTTGGCTTCTTTCTTTATCGGATGGTTCCTTCGGGAGAACCAAGTATTTTTGCTTCTTCAATTTCTTCACGAGCCCAGGCAGGTTTTCTCTTTCGAGAAATAAGTTCACTTGGTAAATATTCAGGTAGTTGAGGTTTAGTCATATCACGCTATTCAGGTATCGGGTCTTCTTCTTCAACTTTGACTTCTTTAGAACTTTCAATATTTTTGGGAGTTTCATGCTCCTCTTCATATTCCTTGTCTTTTCTTAATTTATTGAGAGCTGAATCTTCATCAAATGTAATGTCTCTGCTCAGTTCAATTTGACGGTACCCAGGGATATATATTCGGTAGGATTTTGGCTATTCACTATATCCTACGAACAATCATTTCTTTCCTGAAGGATATAACTTTGATCTTTTCTACTTGGGAATATGAATGTATACAGGACAACCAAAAATATTTAGATGACTTACCTCTGGTCTTTCACCGAAAAAAAATTAAACTGGAGTTTTATTCCCAAGAGCAATGTGAGAGATTCGATTATGAACATATACTGTTGTCCTTGCTGCTTCCACCCATAGGTACATTGGGAGATATTCATCATGTATCATATCTTTCACAGCTTACATTATGGATCTGTTCTTTCTTTTTGCCACACCATTTTGTTATGGATTGTAGGGAATGGTAAGCTCCCTCTTAATTTTGGTCTCTTTACGAAAATAATTGAATTCATTTGAAGTAAACTCTCCTCCATTGTCTGATCTTAGAATCTTGATTTTCTTTTCTGAGAGGTTTTATACTAGGGATTTCAACTCTTTGAATCTTTCAAACACTTCATATTTATTTTTCAAGAAGTATATCCAAGTATTTCTGGAGCAATCATCAAGGAAGGAGGCATAGTAAGAGTACCCACTTAATGAAGTGGTTTGCATTGGCCCTCAGATATCTGAGTGAATAATATATAGGATCCATTTTGCCTTACTATTACTTTTTGGAAAGGGATTCTTAGTATTCTTCCCTTGTGCACATCCTTTGCACACTCCTTACCTGAATTTTTGGTAAACCAGTTACCACCTTGCTTACAATTGGAATAGCCTTGTAGTGAACATGAGAAAGCCTTCTGTGCCATATCTCACTTGGATTGATTGTACTGGTTGTTAATGCAGAATTTGTATGTCCCTTTAGTTTGTAGAGACTTCCTTCTTCAACTCTAATATCTACTCCATCATCGATAGTTTTGCCTTTGGTCCACATGAGAACTTTTCCATCTATAAAGGAAACTCTAAAGCCTTTCTTGTTTAAGGCTGAAATGGAGAGAAGATTCTTCTTTAGTCCTGGGACATATAGGACATCCTTCATCTTCATAGGCTTTCTGGAATCCAATTTATAAGATGCTTCTCCTAACCCTTTAATTGGATATTGGGAATCATCTCCAAGCATTACTTTGTGTGGAGATTCCTTTTGTTCAAAGCATGAGAGTGAATCCTTGAAACCAGTCATGTGCTTGGAGGCACCACCATCAATCATCCAGGTATCCTTTCCTGGTGAGACTAATCCAGTTAGGGTAGAGATCAAAACATACTCTTCACTAGAATCTTCATCCTTCTTTGTTTCCTCTTCTTCTTCTCGATCACTGTCTTTAGCAGCATGTGCTTTGTTGATTGCATGGGCAGACCCGGGTTTACTATAATTAATCAACAATACCCAAAACTCACTGGCCCTTTCGGCAACAGACCGCAAAGCGATCTGAAGTCTCACCCGAAGTGAATCTCATGGGTTGGCCAAGACTCAAGTGTCTTGGACCAGGTTCTGCGCATCCTACTTATCTTCTCTTCCTCCTGCACACGTCACTAGACCAACTAGCTCGGTGTGTCGCACATTCCCTTTTACTCGCAGCACTTTTACTTGTGCGAAGCCTACCCCTGCGCAAGTCGCACGATTTCCTCTCGCGTCGCACAACTTCCACTTACTCGCAACATTCCAATCCTTACCACATCTCTGCGCACCGCGGAACACCCATCTTCTCCTCAACGCTAAGCCCTCAGGTCACAGTATCTCGCATCGCAGCTCCTCTGCCAATGCGATATCGCCTCTCTGCGATATCTCACCGCTACGACTTGGCGCTCTTAACGTTGATTATGTCGATGTGCGACACTCTACTTCTCAGGAGTCTATTGTGAGTAACTGGTAATTAGTGACAGACGTGAAAGAGTCCTTAAATAACCTACTGCAATACTTCGACTTATCCTTAGCCTTTTGCAATATTATGAACGAAACAATACATACATTCATCTACTGCTACTCTCATTACATGCATAATAATCAGTGACAATAAACAAATACAATCACATCCATTCAACACATAACACGCAGATTTAACGTGGTTCACCCCCGGGATGGGAGCTACGTCCACCAAACTGTGCTTCTATTATATATCTTGAGGGAAGTTAGCACAGTTCGTTGCACTACAATTGCAGCGCAAAGTTTCTCCTAGATCTCTGATCTTCTCTCTATATCCCTTCCCTCTCTGTTCTCTCTGCAAATGATTACATACAGACTCAAATGACTCACAGACGACTATGTGTCTGGATCGTTACAACGCAGTCTGTCTAACTGATTCCTGAATCTACAAAACTATCAACTGACCGACTATCTACTGATTGATTAGCTACCCAACCAACCCTTTACAATACAAAAATGTAAGCTTTTATAGGCAGCCCGAAGGTCGTGCCATTACAACACTGTGGGCCTGTCCCAACAGTAAACCCATACCCTAATAGTGACAGTCGGTCCTCTCTGTCCTTGAGGTAGCCGCTTCCCGTCACACCGCAGCTCTCTGCAATCTTCCATGCTTCCCGGCACTGACCATGGGTACTGTGCACCGCTTCTTTTTCTGTCCTTCGCCTTCAATGCTTGAGCCTCGTTGCTCCTTCTTCTTTATGAGGGTCGCTGAGCCCTCCTGTCTTCCGCCGCTGCCTTCAATGCAGTGGTTGAGCTTTCTTCTCTCTGCCACTCTGGTACCGTTGCCTTCTTGACTCTTCTATCCCAAAAGTCATAGTTTCCGGCTCTGCTCTCCAGCTGGAAACGTGCTACACCGTCGTAGCTCCGCCCTGTCCTTTTTCCGCTAAACTTCTCTCTTTCCGCCAAAATTAGCAGCTTCTTCTGTAGCTGCGGGATCCTGCTCCAACAGTCCCCTAACACTTACTTGTGGCTCGCCCCGAGCCACTACCAGCAGGGGTCTCCTGTTGTAGCTTCTCCTTCGCCTCCTGCGAAGTTTTCTGCAACTTTTCCCGAAGTTCTGCAACTTCATTCTTCATCACCTCGGCACGCTCTTGTGCCGAATCAAGCAGGGTTTGATTGATATGGGAATCCTCTGTTTGATCAGCTTGCTCACGGACGGTAGTGAACTCCTTCACCTTTTGCTCCACTGTGTCGACTAATTCGGTGATTTGCTCCTGGAAGGGTTGAAGCAGGTCGGTTATGTACAGCTCCTTTGTTCTCAACTGCTGGGCTTCCTGCTGTAATTGGTTCATCTCCTTTGTCTTTTTCATCCTTTGAAGAGCTGCTAAGCTCTTCATCTCTTCTTTCATGGCCATCATGGTGTTCTCTATCACCTGAATGTTCCGCTGGATGTCCACTCGCTGAGGTGGCTCATCTAGCTCGGACCATGCGCTCATCGCATCAGTCAGTACTGATGTTGCTTCGTTGATGCGGGACTGCATCTGTGCAGCGGTGAGTCTAAAAGCCTCAATTATCGCTCTCTGTTCTGCCTGGGAGGTATCCCGTGCGCGAGCCTCCAGCTCAGCGATATGCGCATCGTGATCTGCCTTCATCTTAGCCACTTCTTCGTCCATTTTAACAACGGTATCCTCCAGAGCCTTTGCTCTGTCGGCTACTTTCCTTAGCTTCTGGGAAGTATCTTCCGCGAACTCAATGTTACAGCTGGGTAATTCTAAAGCAATGTTCTGCAGCAGCTGAGAGAGTGCCTGATCCCTTTCCTGATATGCTTCTAGCTCACCAGCCTTCTTCTGATAGCTGGTAGCCAGTGCTGCATTCTTTTGCTTTAGCAACGCATTCTGCTTATAAGTCGCAAGCTCTCGGGTCCGGAGTTCTGCGCTTATTTGCTGTTCAATCATTTGCAACTGCTCAGTATGGAATTCCACCAGGTTGACCTCAATAGGTTGGTCAAACTGCGCTGGTGGATCTTTCATCGTCGCAGGGAATCAGATGCTCCCTGGTGGAATCAACACAGTATTGAGTCGATCTTTTGCTAGACCGTCCTCTCGGGCTATCGACGATGTCGATGCGTCTCTGGCAGTTGCATTAGCCGATGGGATGTGCACCGTGGCAGTCTTCTCTGTAAGTACTTTTAGGTCTTGCTGATGCTTTTCGACTGTGCTCTGTATTTTCTCCTGGTGTTCCCTCATCGCATCCAATGTGTCCTTTAGTTCGTCAGATGTTTTTGTTGCAATGAGTTCGAAATCCTCGTCTGTTAATGTGGCCTTGGAAGGTGGCTTTGTGGCCTTGTGTTTTTTCTTCTTCTTGGTAGTGGCCACCTCTGTTGGCCCTTCTGCTGGTTTTTTCCTTTTTACTCCTGGTAGCGGTGCGTCTTCCGTTCCTGCTGCTTGGGTGTCCATTTTGTCTTTGCCTTTTTCCGTTGGGTCTGTCTCCGCAGAGCCTGTTGGAAGTGGTGTGGTGTCTTCATACTCTCGCTGCCATTGGTCATCAAAACCTCTGATGACACTCTCAACATCCTGTGCTGTCATCCTGAACCAGCCAGGAGCCCAATCATCCCTTATTGTCCTCTTCGGCCGTAGATAGATTCTATGGCTGTCTGCCATAAAATTGAGCCGGCTATCATACAGGTCGACGGTCTCTGTGCTGAGCCGTGGTAATTCCTCGATAGCTGCCTTCAGCATTGTATAGTATTCATGGAATACCATCGAATTGACGTGTTTCCTTGCTGGGCTGTTGGTGTCCCATAAACTAGCATAGCGGAAACCCCTGGGCGCTCCTCCTGGAATCTGCGGAAATTGTGTATTGGGGGGCTCCTTCCAGCCTACAAATGCACATAGAATAATTAACCAAGAAAAGTGGAAGGCGTGGTTTGCCTGATCTTGGGCTGCCAAACAATCTTCCTGAAGCATATTTAATAGAAACAAGGACCAGTTAAACTGTTCTCCCTCTGTGACTTGTATAGCTAGGCTAATCACAGATCCTGTAACTTCCTTCGGTCGGACTTTGGTTAGCAATCTTCCTGCCAGCAGGATGGCTGTAAATCTGAGGGTCTCGTTTTCGATACTGGTGATATCATAAGCCCTGCCTCCTCTTTGTAACTTGTATTTCTTTACTAAGGCCGGTGGTAACTTTGAATCCTTGGCCTTTCTTGATATCTGTAAGTCGGGGATTTTACCAGTTTTAGACAGCCCGGTGATGCGGTGGATCAAATCGATGTTAAGGTAGACCTTACGGCCTAGCCAGAGATAGCCCCCGTGTAGACACGAAAGTAGGACACGTACCACAGCATTGACCTCTGCACTACGTCCAAAGTGGGGTAACCTCAACAGATTG